>CM065371.1:24193389-24455889 GCA_033032245.1 Poecilia picta
AATACCTTGTTGGGATAGCGTTTTAGCATTAGCTTCCTCTAAATACCGTGTCAGGATAGCACTTTAGCATTAGCTTCCTCTAAATACCGTGTTAGGATAGCGCTTTAGCATTAGCTTCCTCTAAATACCATGCTGGGATAGCGCTTTAGCATTAGCTTCCTCTAAATACCATGCTGGGATAGCACTTTAGCATTAGCTTCCTCTAAATACCGTGTCAGGATAGCGCTTTAGCATTAGCTTCCTCTAAATACCGTGTTAGGATAGCGCTTTAGCATTAGCTTCCTCTAAATACCGTGTTACGATAGCACTTTAGCATTAGCTTCCTCTAAATACCGTGTTAGGATAGCGCTTTAGCATTAGCTTCCTCTAAATATCATGTCAGGATAGTGCTTTAGCATTAGCTTCCTCTAAATACCTTGTTGGGATAGCGTTTTAGCATTAGCTTCCTCTAAATACCGTGTCAGGATAGCACTTTAGCATTAGCTTCCTCTAAATACCGTGTTAGGATAGCGCTTTAGCATTAGCTTCCTCTAAATACCATGCTGGGATAGCGCTTTAGCATTAGCTTCCTCTAAATACCATGCTGGGATAGCGCTTTAGCATTAGCTTCCTCTAAATACCATGCTGGGATAGCACTTTAGCATTAGCTTCCTCTAAATACCGTGTCAGGATAGCGCTTTAGCATTAGCTTCCTCTAAATACCGTGTTAGGATAGCGCTTTAGCATTAGCTTCCTCTAAATACCATGCTGGGATAGCGCTTTAGCATTAGCTTCCTCTAAAAGCCCTTATCCGCCCACTGTGTTTCTGTAAGTGATTTACACAAGTTTCGTGTTTGTCGGGTTGTTATGTCTCGGCTGAAGACACTGACACTCTGAGCCTCTGTCATTTCCCGGAGTGGGAGGCTGGGACTTAATTATACTTCAGATTTTCATTGGGTAAAATATGAACACTTTTTGCCTCTATGACTTTAAAACCCTCTAAATTAAATTAAAGTTTGTGTTTTGAAAGTGACAGAATGTGGTGATGAAAGGTTCTGTAAGGTGAAAGCAGCTCCAGCTTCTCTTGCGTTACCCCAGTTCAACCTGTGAATAACGGGTCAGCGGTGCCAGAAACTGCCGCCTCACATCCGCAGGTTTTCCCACCCAAAGCAACTTTATGAAAAACAAACCCAACCACAAACGCTCCTATCAGCACTTTCGATCGTTCGGCTTCTCTCCTCGGAGCGTCTCAGTTCGGTGGAAAGGTATTTCACTTGGATGGACCCGGATTCCCTCTGGATCCGTTGACTCTCTCCAAAAGCTCTGGTGTTTTATTGGAAGTGGAGTTCAGGTGTTTTGTGGTGAGACTGAAATGTTTGGAGGGAGGCTGGGATCGGGTTTGGCCGTTGGTTGGGGTTCGGGCCAGGGAACCGCTCACATTCAGGGTGGTATAAAGTACTGAGATCTCAGAGTAAAAGTTTAGGTTCCTCTCCAAAATGTGACTTTGGTAAAAGTCCAAGTCACTGATTGAAATGTTATGTTGAGTTAAAGTCTTAAAGTATCTGAAACGTCTTGTACTCAAGTATGGAAATTACTGTGAAAATGGATGAACTCAAGTAATGTAATGAAAATTATAAGTAAAAAGTAAAACAAGGTAAATGCAGTTTGAATGACATTTGTTATATTTTGGTAAACTTGTCAAATACAGTTAAAGTAATAAACAACAACCAAGTGCAGGTAAAATTAAACCTGCTAATAGATAAACCTGCAGCATCATTTAGTTAAGAAAATTAGGTTCTTTAACTACAAGGTTAATAACTTAACCTGCTTTACAACTGAACCAGCTTCTGACATGAACCACATATACACAGTAAAAATGCTGGTGTTGAATTAACACCCAAAAGTGTCTATATGTGTCCAAGTCAGCTGGTGTTAAAGTAACACTTTTGAAAGTGTTAAAAGATTAACACCCATTTTTTTGTTAAATTAAGTAAGTAATTAAAGACACAAGTTCAAATCCCTGCTGAGAGTAAAGCTCCTCCAATCAGGGCTCCTCCTCAGCTCTGATTGGCTGAGCAATGTAATGTGATCCTCTGATTGGCTAAGCAATGTAATGTGATCCTCTGATTGGCTAAGCAATGTAATGTGATCCTCTGATTGGCTAAGCAATGTAACGTGATCCTCTGCAGTAGTGATGTCAAAGCCGGTGGACATATATAGACACTTTTGGGTGTTAATTTAACACCGGCATTTTTACTGTGTATATTTTGGAGAATTTTATACTTTCCTGGAGTATGAACATTTTTGATAACTTTCACTTTTATTTCACTATATTTCCGAACTTAATTTCATACTTTTACTCCGATACATTTTCAATGTGTGGTTTAGTTAGTTAAAAGAGAAACGCTGGAGTTTTGACCCCACCTACTGATTGACTGCTACAAAGTCAGACACAAATGGAGCCCCATACAACAGGAACCACATGTATGTATATATATATATACAAACAGTAAAAATGCCGGTGTTGAATTAACACCCAAAAGTGTCTATACTGTATGTGTCCAAGTCAGCTGGTTTTAAATTGACCCGAACAGCATCGATGTAACGAATTAACCCGTGGGGGTTGCGAATATGTAAAATAAACCATTTTCATTTTATACATAGAGGGCACCTATTAAGACAAATACAAAATGTTTAATGCAGAAAAAATACTTCTATTTTTTAACAATTTTTAAACTTTGAAACGGGTCAATTTACCCGCAACATAATAGGAGGGTTAAATTCAACAATACAGAGTCATATTAACATTTACAACGGTGTTAGTGTTAAAATATATTAAAAGTAACACCAGTATAGTGTTGATCACAAAACACAATGGGGTGTTAAAAAAGTAAATAATTGACCCACAAGGTGTCAATATGAATCAAATCCAGTGGAAAATATTCAAAACGATACACAGAAATGGACAGTTTAACTTTTCTTAAACCCATTTCAGTATATAGACCAATGTTAGTTTAACAAAAGAATGGGTGTCAATCTTTTAACACTTTCAAAAGTGTTACTTTAACACCAGCTGACTTGGACACATATAGACACTTTGGGGTGTTAATTCAACAGCAGCATTTTTACTGTGTACCAAGTATTTTTGGTCTAGTTTCAAGTCCAATCATCTTAGTACAGCTTAAACTAACTTACAGCTAACTTTCATCAGATATAGGAGCTTGTTTTCGATCAATAAATCCTTAATATTGGTGAAAAAGTCCTAGTTCCACTGGCGCCGTTACTTAGCAACCCCAGCAAAGCCCAGCCCGTCGCCTAGCAACCCAGTTCTAGTTCCACTGGTGGATAATTTCACTTGTAATAAGACATTTAACAACTCACCGACTCACCGCCCCGGTGGAGACGGACATCTTAAAGTCCGTCTCCATGGATCCGAATACATCGACTGCTCTGGTTAGGGCCGTTTAGTCATGGAAACTCTTGAAAACTCTTGAAAACTCTCGACGTTCCTCTTTTCTTGAGGATAAAACTGAAGCCTGTGTTTTACAGAAGGATCCTTGTTTTGAGATTTGATTTTTTTTTTCTTGAATCAGACATAAATATACAGAAGTGGGGACTTGAGCTGTTGAAGGTGAACTATTCTGCTTCCTTGATCAGGTTAAGATGTAAAGCTAAGCAAAATCATGTTAAATACTCAAAAATAATTCTTAAAGGTTTTAGTCTCTCCAGTTCTGCCCATCTCGAGTTTTAGGGCGTCTTGTCACTTTAAATCCAAATGAGCTGCTGCTGGCCCTGCCCCCCCCCCCAACTCGACGTTTAAACTCGCACGTGAAAATATCTGCAAACCGATGCGCAGCTGTGCCACTGTGCATCTTTGAAAAGCATTAGTTGAGCCTCCCGCACAGCCAATAAGAATACACCAGGTGGTTTCTGGATGGTGGGTCAACAACAAAACACATCGGGGCTTTTCCAGCAGCCACTGTACAACCAGCTGACCAAACATGCTGGAGCTCCGCTTGGATTATTAAGTAACGGGCGGAATTCTGCTGGGGTTGCTAGGTAACGGGCGGAATTCTGCTGGGGTTGCTAGGTAACGGGCGGAATTCTGCTGGGGTTGCTAGGTAAAAAGTGTTTTTTGGGCTTAAGTTCATCTTATGGACTTATTTACATTAATTTAACTTAATTCTTTTGCTTTTGCTATTCCAACTTACTTTTTTGTGTTCATTTAACTCAAAGCGTACACTAAATAGTTGAACCAACTTAATTGAATTGCTTCCATAGGTAACAAGCAATTCAACTAAGTTTATCCAACTTAATTTATTAAGTTTAACCAATTCAATATATTCTAATCATCCAACTTATCATCCATAAACTTAATTGAATTGCTTGTTACCCAAAGAAGCAATTCAATTACGTTGGTTCAACTTTTTCTTTTTAGAGTGTGGGGAGAATTCTGCTGGGGTTGCTAGGTAACGGGCGGACTTCTGCTGGGGTTGCTAGGCAACTGGCTGGGCTTCACTGGGGTTGCTAGGTGAGGACAGTACCTGCTGATTTGTGACGTTACATTCTAGAGTTTTTTTTAAAAGTCAACTGAGAATAAAGTGGAAATAATTAAATCATAATATTATGTTTTTCTCATATTATAATTTTAGTCTCATATTTTTACAACGTCCTTCTTTCATTATTTCAACTTTATTCTCATAATGCCGACTTCATTCCTGTAATATTCTGACTTTATTTAGGTAAAAACAACAATTATTAGTATGACCCTTATATTCACAGAGGAAATATTTAATTCAAAATGTTTCAAACTCGTCCAATAGAAACATTTCACGTCAAACTGAACAGATAAACTTGTGTTTGGCTGGAAACATGTTTCTTCTGTACGTTCTTCTTCTGCACGTTCTTCTTCTGCTACCGATTGTTGGAAGGTCTCACATGCAGTGACCCCTGCTGTTTAAAATGAGAACCACAGTGAAAGCCATGCGCCCCATTCATCAGGTGAAGATGCTCTGAACCCTGGAGCTTCAGTCTTTGTCTCAGCCGTTTCTCTCCCTCCTCACCCAAAGCCAAATAAAACCTCTCAGCGAATTCTGTTTTCCTAATCTGTGAACTCTGACAGAGACGCCCTCACTTGAAAGAAAGACATCTCAACATGGGATGATGTCCTGGTGTCAGGGAGAAGCTGAAATAACGTTCCCTGGAATGTCTGCGTTGAGGCCACCAGACCACCCTGCCTTCTCGCAGTTTCCTTCTCTGTGTTGCTACGTCTGTTAGCGACAGACACGCCTCGCCTACCTTCACTAATTGGGCCGACTAAAAGAAACGCTAAATGTGTCTCAAGTTGTCCTCATGACAAGTTTTTACATCTGTAAAATTCACATTTTGTAGATTTTGTAGATTTTCTATTAGGTTTGTACCCTAATAGAAAATTAGGCCGATCGCTGGTTTTACGCTGTATGCTCTGTACAATGGCTGCTGGAAAAGACAAAGTGTTTTGTTGTTGATTTTCCAACCAGAAACCACTTGCTGCATTCTGGCTGGTTGTACAGGAGGCTCCACTTCTGCTTTTCAAAGATGTGCGGTTGCATAATTGCGCATCTGTTTGCAGCCATTTTCATGTGTGAGTGTAAACTTTGAGTTGGGGGGGCGTGGCCAGCAGCAGCTCATTTGCATTTAAAGGGACAGGATGCCTTAAAACAGCTGAAACTATCCCGAACTGAAGAGACTAGTAGCTCACTATCTAAGAATGATTTTATGCAAAGAAAGTGATGAACATGTTTTGAATAGGCCATACAGAGATTCTAAACTGCTCAAGAACAGATTATTGGGTCACCTTTGAATACCATCGTATTTGTCGCTGCGGTAACGTGGTCACAACATGTTAGCACAACAACATTTTCACCGTTAATCATCAGAGAAACGTCATAGAGACAGAGAGGAAGGTTAGTTTGCATGTCGCTGAACTCCCAGCTGGCGCAGCATCCAGGAACGGCGGAGCTCCACTGGTTGGAGTCACAGCCGACTCTGAAGGTGCAGCACCTGAAATGGGAAGCAGCCACAAGGGGTCACTGTTGTTTTCATTTCTCTACTGAACAAAGTATATGAGAAAAATAATTTTTTTTAGGTGGAGAACAGCAATAAATTGAGATCATATTCAGTTCTTTTGTTTTAGTTTTCAAAGACAAAGGTTGGGTGGTTCATAACGCAAAAACTGTTTCAGAATAACCGGAGTTTGCCCCCGGGTCAAACTCAAGGCCCGGGGGCCACATTTGGTCCACTGTAGCTTCTTATGTGGCCCCCAAAGACTCTAAAGGTAAAATAGACTTCAAGGTAAATATTATTTTACCAGGTTTTTATTTCCATTCTGCCCTGTTACATCAGTCGGTTATGGAGTTTTTGTAATCCTGCCGCACTTTTTTGCGCTAATGCATAAGTGTTTATTGCAAATTCTCCGCAGAAATTATCAAAACCTTTTGGATCAAAGTGAAGCTAACTCCCACCTGCAGGTGGCAGTATTTCTTTATTCTACTACACTGCTGCCTCAAAATTACTTACAGCCTGTGATCAATATGCGAGTAGCAAGAACTCACACTTATCGTCAAACATATTTCTTGCATATATTCATAAAATCAGAGATTTTTTTTGTTTGTTAATGTGTTTCTGACGGCCCTTTAAGAACATTCGTGATATTGATGCTCCTGCAGATCTGAGCTGTGACACAGACCAGGTTTCTGTTTGTGAGGGAACTGCCAGTGTTGTATAGTAACAAAGTAAAAACACTTCACTACTTTACTTAAGTATATCTTGGAGTACTTCATACTTTTCTTGAGTATGAACATTTTTGATAACTTTCACTTTTACTTCACTATATTTCCAAACTTAATTTCATACTTTTACTCCGATACATTTTCAATGTGTGGTTTAGTTACTCGTTACAAAAAAGCGAGAGAGAGAAACCCTGGAGTTTTGACCCCACCTACTGATTGACTGCTACAAAGTCGGACACAAATGGAGCCCCATACGACATGAACCACACATATATATGTGTGGTTCATGTGTGAACCACATGTGTTCACACATGAAGCACATGTGTGAACACATGTGTGAATCACATGAACCACACATGTGTGGTTCATGTGTGGTACGACATGAACCACACATATATATGGTTGGTGTTCATGTCGTATGGGATTCCGTATGGGGTTCCATTTGTGACATAAACCACATAAGCACATGTGGTTCATGTCGTATGGGTTCTTGTTGTATGGGGTTTGTATGGGGCTCCATTTGTGACATGAACCCCATAAGCACATGTGGTTCATGTCGTATGGGGTTCATGTCGTATCTGGTTCATGTTGTATGGGGTTTGTATGGGGCTCCATTTGTGACATGAACCACACAAGCACATGTGGTTCATGTTGTATCTGGTTCATGTTGTATGGGGTTTGTATGGGGCTCCATTTGTGACATGAACCCCATAAGCACATGTGGTTCATGTCGTATGGGGTTCATGTCGTATCTGGTTCATGTTGTATGGGGTTTGTATGGGGCTCCATTTGTGACATAAACCACATAAGCACATGTGGTTTCATGTTGTATGGGGTTCATGTACTACTGGTTCATGTTTGTATGGGGTTTGTATGGGGCTCCATTTGTGACATGAACCCCATAAGCACATGTGGTTCATGTCGTATGGGTTCATGTCGTATCTGGTTCATGTTGTATGGGGTTTGTATGGGGCTCCATTTGTGACATGAACCACATAAGCACATGTGGTTCATGTTGTATCTGGTTCATGTTGTATGGGGTTTGTATGGGCTCCATTTGTGACATAACCCATAAGCACATGTGGTTCATGTTGTATTATCTGGTTCATGTTGTATGGGTTTGTATGGGGCTCCATTTGTGACATGAACCACACAAGCACATGTGGTTCATGTCGTATCTGGTTCATGTTGTATGGGGTTTGTATGGGGCTCCATTTGTGACATAAACCACATAAGCACATGTGGTTCATGTCATTTTACTGTGTATATGTGGTTCATGTCAGAAGCTGGTTCAGTTGTAAAGCAGGTTAAGTTAACCTTGTAGGTAAAACACCTAATTTTCTTAACTAAATGATGCTGCAGGTTTATCAATTAGCAGGTTTAATTTTACCTGCACTTGGTTGTGTTTATTACTTTAACTGTATTTGACAAGTTTACCAAAATATAAAAAATGTCTTTCAAACTGCATTTGCCTTGTTTTACTTTTTACTTACACTTTTCATTACATTACTTGAGTACATCCATTTTTACAGTAATTTCCATACTTAAGTACAAGAAAATTCAGATACTTAAAAGACTTTAACTCCAGTAACATGTCAGTCAGTGACTTGGACTTTTACCAAAGTCATATTTTGGAGAGGAACCTAAACTTTTACTAGACTCTGAGATTTCAGTACTTTATACAACCCTGGGAACTGCTAACATTTCTGCTCCTGTGTGTCAGCGGGCAGCTGATGGGGCTGAAACAGACTCTGTTTAACCTTCTCGCTGCTCTGCCAGATGCGCCGCGCGGCACCAGGAGAACCTTCAGCTGATCCGCACACGGACTGCACCATATTTAGTCATCAGGCCCAGCGCCGTCCGTCTCAATCTGTCCCTCCGCCGGTCCTCCGTGTGCTGATCTGCTTCTCTTTACTTCATTACTTGTCACTTTTGCTGCCGGCCGTTTATCTTTCATGCTCCTGTTTTCCTTCACCTCATTTAATTTCTCTCTCCTCTTTTCCGTTTATTGTCTCTGTCATTGTAGTTGGCCTTTTCTCCACATGTTGAAACGTAGACGATGGTAATTAGAAGCCATCAAATCGATCGGTTTTGTGTCCATAATCTTCCCAGACGCCTCCAGCTTCACCACAGCTGTTTTCTTTATGGAGTGCTTTCCCTGACAAACACTCAGTGAAACTCGGACATGACTTTAAATACTCCTAAAGGTTTTATACTTTGCGTTGACATTTGTAAAGTTACACTGTTTCTATAAATAACTTGAATTAAAAAAAAGCTACATTCATGTTTTTGGTTTCAAAATCACAGAGTGACTCCAGGTTGTCGCTACCTAGCAACACAGCCAAGCCTTCCCTGTTACCTAGCAACCCCAGCAGAGCTCCAGCACATTTAGTCAGCCGGTTTTGCGCTGTACAATGGCTGCTGGAAAACACAAGTGTTTTGTTGTTGACTTGAAATCCAGAAACCATTTGATGCTTTCTTATTGGCTGTGCAGGAGACTCCATAGATGCGTTTCTGTTTGCAGCCGTTTTCACTTGGAGTTTGGGGGGCGTGGCCTGCAGCGGCTTATTTGGATTTAAAATGACAGGACGCTTAGACAACAGATTAAAAGAATGATTTCGTGCAAAAATGTAATGAATATTATCTTGCATAGCCTGTAAGTTGATCCTAAGCCAGTGGTTCTTAACCTGGGGTTTGATGAACCCCAGGGGTTCGGCGGAGCCTCTGCTGCCGCCCAGGTAAAGACTCACTTGTGTAAAGTCGTGATGACGCCCCGCTTTGCCATCACTTGCTGCAGAGGATCAGTTACATTGCTTAGCCAATCAAAGGATCACGTTACGTTGCTTAGCCAATCAGAGGATCACGTTACATTGCTTAGCCAATCAGAGCTGAGGAGGAGCCCTGATTGGAGGAGCTTCACTCTCAGCAGGGATTTGAACTTGTGTCTTTATTTACTTCAGCAAAGCTCAGTTTTTACCAAACTCTGTAACTTTCTGTGTTCTTCTAAATCTGCTCGTTAGTCGCATCTTTTCGGGGTTGGTGCTGCCTCTAGTGGCTTGGAGGTGGTAACACAACTAATATAATTACATTACTAAATCAGAATACCGCAAAGTATTTATCATTTATTATTAATTTTTCATTCTCTTAAGAATATAGAGCTAATTAAATGATCTAAACCTTAAAGTGGTTCCAGTTTCTCTCAATGGTCAACCTGTTGACACATTTTAAATATCTCGGCTCGTTCCTGGACAGTCAGCTAAACTTTACTGAAAACACTGACTATATTTTCAATAACTGTTCTCAGAGACTCTACCTGTTAAGAAGACTTAGTGATCTAGAGGTGACCCAATTAGACTCTATTGGGTCACCCCTATGTCTTGAATTTGGGGCGGGTAGGGGGGGATTTTATTTATCTCTACAGATGGGTTCAGTGAATGCACAATATGAAACTGGTGGGTTCGGTACCCCAAAAAAGGTTAAGAACCACTGTCCTAAACTGTTCAAGGAAGCATAACAGTTCACCTTGAAGATTGTCTTTGACTTTATGCTGAAACATTTGAAGTGGAAAGTGTTTGTGTGGAAAAAAGTGGAAAAAAGTATTTCATGTAAGTGACTTCAGTAGAGCTGTACTCTGTCCTCTGCCTTGTAGCTCCCAGTCTGAGCCTGAGAACGGCCCAGCGGCCAAACGGCTGCGCTCCTGGGCTCTGAAGAAGGGTCCCATTTACCAGACCACTTGCTTCTTTATTGGGGGTTTCTGGCTTTGGACCCTTTGCACAATAAAAGAACTTCTGTTTCTTTCTATTTTGGACTTAAACCCCTTAAAGCCTCGACTGAACTGGATACGGAGGCGGCCTTTTGTTGCACCGCCATGAAGAGGGATGCTGCAGGAAAGGAGACTGTGGGGGTATGAAGAGGTGGCTGGGCTTCATTGTAAGTTAATAAACACCTTCAAAAGAGCATTGCAGAAACTTCTCCCCTCCTCAGCTGTTTTTAGTGAAATCTTCCAGATTTGATAAAAAACGGGAGGATTAGGGAAGGAAAAGCTTCAGGCGATTCATACGTCTCTTTCTCTTAGCCGGGGCTTTTTCTCCCCAGCAGCACCACCCAAATCTTTCTCTCTCTGGGCGGAGTGGCCTCTCGCCGGGCTGTGAGCGTTTCAATGCAGGTATCCGTCTGCACCCAGAGCCTTAAAGGCTTCAGCAGAGCGCCGTGGCCTTAAAGCCTCTCATATGGAGAGTAGTCCTCAGTAACTATCACTTCTGAGGACTGGTTCGACAAAAGAAGACGATGCCGACTTTAGAAGAGGTCATCTGCTCAAACACTAAGCTGCCGAGGCTGATTGCATTTAAAAATGACAACCAGACACATTTTGAAGAGACATAAAGGATGGATATTTATTGCAGTAAGAATTGTTCCATATTGATATTTTTTACCAAGAAGTAGAAGTTAATGGACCTTACCAAGCTCTGCCCAGAAACTCCCTTCGAAAGTCCCACGTTACTACATGTCTCACATTAACGGCTTAGCTCCTACGTCTAAACATGGCATTTTTCATTCGACTGACTCTCTGCAGAGGATTTCTGAGTCGATTAGTTTAGCATTTCTGCGGGATTTTCACAAAATATCAGCCATGACATGGACAGGGGAACCAACAAGTTCATGTCATCTTTTTTGGACGACATCAAGGTGTTTGAGCCACACGATGCCTCCAACATTGTGGCGTCACAGCTAAATGCTAGCGGTCGATGAGGAAAACAGCAGATCCTCAGACCCTCAGCATAAATGTAGCTGTGGACAAGATCACTGATGCCTGTTGTTCTTGCAAGGCTGGGTAAGTCGGACATTCATGGTTTTGAGGGGTCGAATGTGCCTAAGACTGAGACGATTAGCGTGGCTAACACGATTAGCGTGGCTAACACAATTACCATGGCTAACACGATTACAGTTTAGTAAAAAGCCTTTTCAGGTGAAATAAAATCTTTAATGTATGTCAGATACGGAACACATTGCATATTGATCTGTTCAGCTAACATAAGGCTGTAACAGACAGGATTCAAGGTGTAGAAGTTGTATCGGTGCTGCCATTATACTGTACTTGGCTAAAAGGTTTTCATCATGGATGTTTATTATTGACTTTATTTTTTTCATTCACTAAACACAAAGAAAGCAAAGCAATAATACTTACACCAGCAGACAATCCTTTGTTCTTATTTGGTTATGATGGTTGAGCTGCTAATGCGTCGTGAACAAGCTTTGATCCAAGCAAGACTTTCCGATTCAGATTTTGTAAATCTGTGAATTTTAGTTCCACAAATACGATCAGGATACCTGACATCACCTGTACAGATTCCCCACTGATGGTGGAGAACCATTGTTTTAGAGTCCTGATGCTAAAACTTTCTGTTGGTCTGCTAGTCCACCATGTACATTAGCATGTATTTACTGTAGCTTGTATTTGTGAGATGGTCAAGCACGTGGTAGCTGCGCGGTGACGTAAAATGGGCATTAGCCAATGAAAAGCGGCCGCTGTGGTAAGGTCCATAGTTTGGGCTGTTGTAATAATGTGGGTAAAAGTCTGAAGAGTTTGATGTGCATTTTATTTTATGCAGTGGATGATTGGTGTTTGATAAATCAAGCCTATTGTAATAACAGTTCAAACATCAAATATGCATTAACATCCTTATCTCCATTTTTGTGGGTTCAGCCAATCAGCTGCACAGAAAACCAGTGGCGCTCCAGGATTGGCTGCGGTGACACATCAAGTCGCTTTGCAACCAGCTGCACATTTATTGGAAAACAAAAGAGGAAAACTTTTCAATGGTAACAGAACCAACATGTCTGATCCAGGCCAGCTGTTTAAACTCACTTTCATTTTAGCTTCTGTCATGTCAACATTTTACACCTCAGAAAGTTCCTTCAGTCGTTTTCTTTCTTCACATGTTTCAGTTCAAAAACTGGCTTTAGCTCAGACTCGTCGTTGTGAGGCGATGCCGCGATCCAGAGCTTCTTCTCTTTTGTCAAGACCTTCTCTTTCAGCCGACCCGAGTCGCTCGCGATTCACAGCTTTGCACTCCCACATGGGGATTATACGGGTGACTTCTGCCGTACTTTTCAAGCCTGACCAGAAGGTGGGGGGCAGTTTTGACCTGAATAGCAGAAATGAATGAGCGAGAGGCATTGAAATTCAAGATGCAGTCACTTGCAGCCTCTAATGTCTCTCTTTAAATGGTCACTTCCTTTCACTTGGGGCCCTCATTTAACTGTCTGATCCTTGACAAGTCAACGAAAACATTCACTGTGGCACTAGAGATTCATTTGAAGCTCCTTTATAAGGAGAAGCTTAATGCGGGTTTAAAGACGCAGCTTTGTCTTACGTGTGAGTTTCCAGCTTCTGTCCTGTTATGGTAAAAATATGTCTGTGACCAGTGTTGTATAAAGTACTGAAATCTCAGAGTCGAGTAAAAGTTTAGGTTCCTCTCCAAAATATGACTTTGACAAAAGTCCAAGTCACCGACTGAAATGTTACTTGAGTTAAAGTCTTAAAGTATCTGAATTTTCTTGTACTTAAGTATGTAAATTACTGTAAAAATGGATGAACTCAAATAATGTAATGAAAAGTAGAAGTAAAAAGTAAAACAAGGCAAATGCAGTTTGAATGACATTTTTTATATTTTGGTAAACTTGTCAAATACAGTTAAAGTAATAAACACAATCAAGTGCAGGCAAAATTAAACCTGCTAATAGATAAACCTGCAGCATCATTTAGTTAAGAAAATTAGGTGCTTTACCTACAAGGTTAACTTAACCTGCTTTACAATTGAACCAGCTTCTGACATGAACCTCATATGTATATGTGGTTCATGTTGTATGGGGCTCCATTAGTGTCCAACTTTGTAGCAGCCAATCAGTAGGTGGGGTCAAAACACGAGCTTTCCTCTTTTTTGCTGTTTTGTAGCGAGTAACTAAACCACACATTGAAAATGTGTCGGAGTAAAAGTATGAAATTAAGTTTGGAAATATAGTGAAGTAACAGTGAAAGTTATCAAAAATGTTCATACTCAAGAAAAGTATGAAGTACTCCAAGATATACTTAAGTAAAGTAGTGAAGTGTTTTTACTTCGTTACTATACATCACTGCCTGTGACGCTGACCTTTCTGCCCGTTTCTCTCTTACAGGAAGGACTGGAGTGAAGGGCCACTGAGCTCAGACACTCTCCTTTCCCTGAGTGACCTTTCAACGTTCTGCACAGCCCAGAGTCTGCAGACGTCGACTCGGCCCTTTGAGCAGGATGATGAGGGAACCGCTGAGCTGCCCGCTGGGCTTCTTCTTCCTGCTAACCTCCGTCTCCACTCACACTGCCACCAATCCTTTTGCAGGACAGCAGACGTCCTTGGACCCGTGCTACGACGAGGCCGGAGCTGCAAGGCGGTGCATCCCGGAGTTTATCAACGCCGCCTTTGGTAAGGAGGTGACCGTGTCCAGCGTCTGCGGCCGGCCTCCTTCCCGCTCCTGCAGTGTCGTTGAGCGCAGCGACGACCGCCCCTCCGTCCGCGCGTGTCAGATCTGCGATGCGGCCGACCCCCGGCGCTCCCACCCGGCCTCCTACCTGACGGACCTCAACTCGGCCCACAACCTCACCTGCTGGCAGTCGGAGAATCTGAACACGTCGCCCCACAACGTGACTCTCACCCTCTCTTTGGGGAAGAAGTTTGAGATCACGTACGTCAGCCTGCAGTTCTGCTCGCCCCGACCCGAATCCCTGGCGATATACAAAAGCATGGACTACAGCAAGACTTGGATGCCGTATCAGTTTTACTCGTCGCAGTGCAGACGCATGTACAACAGGCCCAACAAAGCAACTATCACCAAACAGAACGAGCAGGAGGCGCTGTGCGCAGACGGCCACACCGAGATGTACCCTCTCTCTGGAGGACTTATCGCCTTCAGCACTCTGGACGGACGCCCCTCCGGCAAAGACTTCGACAACAGCCCCGTCCTCCAGGACTGGGTCACGGTCACCGACATCCGTGTCGTCTTCAGTCGGCCCCAGCTCCCCAGAGAGCTGGCGCTGGGCTCTGGGGGCAGCGTCGGAGGACGGGACGACGACCCGATGGCGGTAACGTCAACGCTACCAACCTACTTCTACGCTGCGGGAGACTTCCAGGTGGGCGGAAGGTGCAAATGCAACGGGCACGCCTCGCGATGCCTGAAAGACAAGGAGGGGAAGCTGGTGTGTGACTGCAAACACAACACGGAGGGGCCTGAATGCGACCGCTGCAAACCTTTTCACTACGACCGACCGTGGCAGAGGGCCAACGCTCGAGAGGCCAACGAGTGTCTGCGTGAGTCCCTCTGCTTTTCTCCATCAGTAGGCAACGCTCTCTGTGCTGCACTTGTTAAATCCTGTAAATATTTATGGAAGTTGAGGTGCAGGAAAAAAAAAAAAAAAACATTTACTCTATGGAGCAGCAGGGTCAAACTCATTTTGGGCCAAATCCAAAAGCTCAGTGTTCTTAAAGGGCCGGTGTGCCCAGAATGTATTGATAAAACCCATTAAGCTGGTAAAATATCAGTGAGTGTTTCTTAAAATTAAATAATCGCTGGTCAGTCCCTTCAGGGTTTTGTGATTGTTTTTGTATTTTTTGCAATCAAAATTCCAGATTTTGTGGAACTAATTTAGAAATACGATGTTAAACGTGACGTTTTGCTGCTCGTAGTATCGATCACGGACTATATCTTGACATCACGTGAAAAACTCGATGTTTTTGACCAATTTTGATAAAAGTTTGCAGCAAAATCAAACAGAAAATGTGGGGATCTGATGATTTTGTGTGAAAAACTGGAGACTTATTGGTGTAATTTGGAGTCTAAAGGGCCACATAAAAAACTACGGCGGGCCAGATTTGGCCCATGGGCCTCCAGTTTGACACCTGTGGTATAAAGAATCGCAGTTCGTAGTTCTGGGAATCATGAATTGATTCAAAATGCTCAAAATTTGATTTTAAAAGTTGTTCAGTTTTATGTGTCCAATCGACCATCGTAAATATTTTAATTCTTCAATTTTTAATTTTAATTTTTTTAATTTAATTTTCCACAAAACCTACTTATTTAACACACAATAGAAACTTATAGATTTCTTTTAAATAAATATTCTAGTCAGTTAAACTCTTTTCCTCTTTCCAGTCACATAATTTAAATATAATTTCTACTCAGCCTGAAAAGGAAAATTTGTTTCTGAATCAAACTGACTCTAAAAATCGAATTCAATCGAATTTTTTGTGGACGTTAAACTGAATGGCGGAACTGCGTTTTGCTAATATTTAGTTAAATATTTATATCCAACATATAAAACCAGCTGACTGACATAAAACGCGTTTCTTGAGAAGGAATGAAGCAGAAAACAAATAAAGTTTTCCAATATAAATTATGTTTTCACGTATTTATTGGTATTTAGATCTTATAACAGATTTTACTGCCATTTTAGGTTTAAAATATATGGAAGAGTAAATTTCCCTCAAATAAACGTTGATGCTCTTTGATGTCAAAATTTAGTAAATTCCAATTTAATTTTTCACGATTAAAGGCATAAATTTATAATAATTAACCTGTGGCATCGCATAGTAAAAAATTGACAATTTAAAAAAAAAGTCAGACATTTTTGACAAAAATATTCCCAGAAGTCCTTTAGGATCAAAGTGGCAAATTTAAATGTTGATTTCCATAATTAAACGGCTAAATTTACAAATTTAAAACTAAGTTATTAAAGTTCAAGCTCACCTCTTATAATTTATATTTTTTTCTGTTTAGTTCAAAAGCATTTTTCTTACTGATTTTTGACCGTTTTGATGTCTTTATTTTCCTGTAATTGTTGAAAGATGGTCATATTTTCTCTTGTTCGATTTTCCATGTTTTTTGTGTGTAAATATGTGAAATCAGTCTAGAAATGTAAAAGCTTTAGGAGGGAACGGACTCCTCGGTGGCCATGCTGCTTTTTCTCCTCACTGCAATAATATTCAGGTTCATGGTTTTTATCCAGGTAAACATTTACATCCTTGCTATCAATGTCCAACTCCTGATAACTGTAGAAATACGAGCCATAAATTCATGGTAAGGTTCTGGGAAGGTGAAGAAAGCGGACTGGAAACTTAATTTAATAACATTTTGACATTTTGCTTTTAATTCAGAGGGTTTGTACTTTACTAGTTTGTTTTGTGAAGGGTGAAAAACTCCTTACTGCTGGCGAGTCTAAACACAGGATGACAGGATTTGGAGCCACTGGCGCTGTGCAGAGTCAGGCCATCCAAGAATGTCATTTGGCTGCAAGTCGTCCTGTCGCTTTATGAAACCCAACCAAGAAAAACTCCCAGCGTGTCGAGCAGGAAAGTTTCTGCGCTGATCACACTGCATTTGATTAGAGATGAAGTTATATCAGTGCTGCTCTGGCTTCAGCCTTGTGTTTGTTCTGGTAGCATAAATAGACCCAGGTTGAGCCAAGCTTTGCTTGTCATAGGAATTTGTTAGCATAGGAAAATAAAACCGTATTAGAAACCGCTGTCCCCACTTTAACCTTTGCTCACCGAAATGAAATTACAGCCAGAGGGGAGGAAAAGAAACAGTGTGTATTTTTCTAACATGTTGTAATTACCCAGTGAGCTGGACTGAGGTCATATTTAGCACCGAACGGTGCCAGATTTGTTTAAAGGGACCAGGAGTGACAGAGCCAACAAATCCATCCTTTCCTCACCAGCTACTCCGAGCCTCCAGCGCCAACCTCAGCTTGGCTTCAGGCGGGACTTTAAACCTCCATTTACTCAACGCAGACGGACGCAAACACACTCGCAGGCATTTCTTCAACAATATCCTGTCAATCCCTCAGTGGGCTTCTCGCTCACGCTTTCCCTCCTTCAAATGTCCCGTGGCTGCTTGCGAAGTGTTGTACCTGCTTCCCGTAAATCTGTTTTGCTGTGGGATTGATCTGTCACTTCGACCCAAGAGCCTCTGGACGAAGCCACCAGGTTTCTGCAGGCCAAGCTCCGATGACCTCATCCTGCAGCTCGGGCAGGGCGGTTCAGGCCTTCTCGCTGGTTGCACGCTATACCTGCTCATGCATTTAAACGTGCCAGAAAGCTTCTCCCACTTCGTCTGCAGAGGTTCAGGGCAACTGTGTCGAGAACGTCCGTCTTTGTTTTTTCTGTTTTATGCCTTCCTGACCAGAGCACAAGTACGGCTGTAGTGATACAATAACCTCACGATACGATACACGATATTCTGCCCACGATTCGATATATATTGCGATATTCAGCAAACGATACAATTCAATACACTTTTGTGATTTTCTGAAAGATTTTAGAGGGACAGAGTGATTTTGGTGACATTTTGTGACTGTTATAAAGTTGGACTGAATTAATTTAACTGAAAACTGATTAAAAGCTCCAACTACACAATACCTGGTTCTGGTTGGACACAGACTTAAAGTGGACAGCTGGACAAAATGAACCAATGAAGTGGAGAGAAAACATGTTTCTTTTAGTTGAAACAGTCCAAACTGTAGCTGACATGCATTAGTAAAGTAAATAAAGTGAACCAAGTTCCTGCTCTGAATAGTTTGATACCTTTTTAACCTGAACATCTGAAGGAATCACTCTAAGCCTGATGACCTGGTGAAGCCAGCAGTGAGTGAACAAGGTGACAGTTGGATGTTACCATACTTGCAGATGAATAGCGATTTTTTCTAGGAAAGAAAATATCGATATATATCGTGATATCGATATTATTATACAGCCCTAAGCACATGTGTCAAACTCAAGGCTCGGGGGCCAAATCTGGCACGCCGTAGCGTTTTATGTGGCTCCAGAAGCAACATTACATCAATCAGTCCCTCGAGTTTCTGGCAGAAATTTACACAAAATCAATAAAAGATTTTTTGTACCAGTGCAAAATTGTGTTTATTGCAAAAAGTGTCAAAAATCTTGGGCTGAAGTGATGCCAACTCCCACCTCCAGGGGGCAGTATTTCTTACTTCTACTGCACTGCTGCCTTAGATTCACTCAGTCAAGTTACACTGCAAAAACTTTAAATCTTAGCGAGTATTTTTGGTTTGGTTTCTTCACTTGAACTGAGAAAAAACTAACAAGGACATTTTCAGCAAGAAATAGAAACTAGTTTTAGGCCAATAATTCCTCAATATTGATGAAAACGATACAGTTTTTCTGGAAAATTATTTAAATTAAAACATGGAAAAATAGGATATATAAGATAGGAAACATAATCTAGAAGTGGAACTAGAAAGTTTTCATCAATATTAAGGAATTTCACTACAAAAACACAAAACCTTACCAAGTATTTTTGGTCTAGTTTCTGCCGTAAATATCTTAGTACAATTGACATAAGACAAAACTAACTTACAAGGAACTTTACACCAAAATATATGAGCTTGTTTTAAATCGATAATTTTGTAAGCAGTGATAAAAATGTGCTAGGTCCTCTGGTTGTTTATTTCACTAATAATGGGACATTTTCTCAGGTTTAAAGTGAAATAATCTGCAATATTAAGAATTATTGACTTAAGACAAACTCCTATATCCTTCTGAAAAGTTATTTGTAAGTTAGTTTTGCCTTAATTTGAGTCAACTAAGACATTAGCACAGATAAAAAAAAACATCAGATAAAGATACTTTATGGGCCACATCAACAGCTTTGGAGGGCCAGATGTGGCCCGCGGGCCTTGGGTTTGACACATGTGCCCTAATTAGTCATCTCTTAAATTTTTACCCCAAACAAGAAAAACTTCCACCGACTGGTTTGTGTGATTCTTCTCCAGTTTTCCTCAATGTTTGACAAGCTTTGCACCAAGATGTCTGCTGTCTTGGCGACCTCACACACACACACACACACACACACACACACACACACACACACACGCCATGAATCGCCCCTGAAGACGCAGGTTTACAGATCCCTGCTGCAGCCGTGGAAGACGGCAGCCTCATAACCGGCGGCGTCTGTTTGCGTTGAGGGAAAAAGCCGTGATTTATCTCCGCTGAGTCTGAAAACCGCAGGACAGGAGGAGGAAACAGATGATCAGAGCAATTTGGCTTCTGGCTGTGATGGAGCGTTGGCTGTTCTGTTGGCTGTTCTGTTGGCATGGCTGAAGTTATAATGTAAATACTTTATGTTGACTTAAAGATCCGGGACACTACATCACGCCTTAATAGAGTCTGCCAGGTGCGTGACGTAGCTACGTGACGTCAGGACGGCGTTCAAACAACCAATGCGCTCAGAAAACAGACACCTGGTGGCCTAATGTCGCTTCTGTTTGGTTGGTTTTACTTTAAAATGACCATAGGATGCTGCGCGGTCGGCTGCATTAACAGAAACACCGGTGTTGAATTAACACCCAAAAGTGTCTATGTGTGTCCAAGTCAGCTGGTGTTAAATTCAACACTACAGAGTCACATTAACATTTACAACGGTGTTGGTGTTAAAATACATTAAAAGTAACACCAGTGTAGTGTTGATCACAAAACACAATGTGGTGTTAAAAAAGTAAATAATTGACCCACAAGGTGTCAATATCAATCAAATCCAGTGGAAAATATTCAAAACAAGACACAGAAATGGAAAGTTTAACTTTTCTTAAACCCATTTCAGTATTATAGACCAATAATAATTTAACAAAAAGTGGGTGTCAATCTTTTAACACTTTCAAAAGTGTTGAATTTAACACCAGCTGACTTGGACACATAGACACTATAGGGTGTTAATTCAACACCGGCATTTTTACTGTGCAAGGACAGAAACCAAACATGTCGTTTTATTTTGGAACTTTTAATGACTGTCAGCCTCGGTATGATCACGGATTTACGGCGAAAACTTTTTACAAGGTAATAAAATTAACGTTCATAGACTTTATAAGTAGGTGTAATTAGAAAGATGGAGAAGTTACTGTCTAACCGTTGGTAACCATGGCAATGCCGCACCGTCACGTAGCCTAGCATGTATGGGAAAAACTGGTTAGCATCTCGTCTTTTGTACGTTCTTAAGACTTGAAGGGGAAACCCTGTTCATGACGTAGTGACATAAATCATCTGCTGGTAGTTTGATCAACACGTCAGGAGACAATTATGTTATTAATTACAAATAAACTCATGGACCTGTGCTGGATGGGTAGATTTGCATCATTCTTGAATTGCAGTTGGGGGCCGCGCAAAATCAGTGTAAAGGCCACAAATGGGGCCCGGGCCACACTTTGGACACCCCTGATTTATGGAGAAGCCGTAGCGCTGTCTCTGCTTGGCTGTGGCACCGAGCGGTTCTGTTCTGCAGAACTTCCTCCACCTCGTTCCTGACTCAAACCACAGGAAGTCCAGAAAACTGGATACCAGACCCCAACCAGACCCCATCCATCCCTAACCGAGCCGAGGTCGGACCGGGACTGGGACCGGGGCTGGGACCGGGGCTGGGACCGGGACTGGGACCGGGGCTGGGACCGGGACTGGGACCGGGGCTGGGACCGGGACCGGGGCTGGGACCGGGACCGGGGCTGGGACCGGACCGGGGTTGGGACCGGGGCTGGGACCGGGACCGGACCGGGTTGGGACCGGGGCTGGGACCGGGACTGGGACCGGGGCTGGGACCGGGACCGGGCTGGGACCGGGACCGGGGCTGGGACCGGGACCGGGGCTGGGACCGGGACCGGGGCTGGGACCGGACCGGGGCTGGGACCGGACCGGGGTTGGGACCGGGGCTGGGACCGGGACCGGACCGGGTTGGGACCGGGGCTGGGACCGGGACTGGGACCGGGGCTGGGACCGGGACCGGGGCTGGGACCGGGACCGGGGCTGGGACCGGACCGGGGTTGGGACCGGGGCTGGGACCGGGACCGGACCGGGGCTGGGACCGGGACCGGGGCTGGGACCGGGACCGGGGCTGGGACCAGACCGGGGTTGGGACCGGGGCTGGGACCGGGACCGGACCGGGGCTGGGACCGGGACCGGGGCTGGGACCGGGACCGGGGCTGGGACCGGACCGGGGTTGGGACCGGGGCTGGGACCGGGACCGGACCGGGGCTGGGACCGGGACCGGACCGGGGTTGGGACCGGGCTGGGACCGGGACCGGACCGGGGTTGGGACCGGGACCGGGGTTGGGACCGGGACCGGGGCTGGGACCGGGACCGGGGCTGGACCGGGGCTGGGACCGGGACCGGGACCGGACCGGGACCGGACCGGGGTTGGGACCGGACCGGGGTTGGGAACGGGACCGGGACCGGGTTGGGACCGACCGGGTTGACCGGACCGGGTTGGGACCGGGACCGGGGTTGGGACCGGGACCGGGGTTGGGACCGGCCGCTTCCAGCACGGCAGCAGACACACTGGCAGGCAATCATGGCATGAAGTAGAAAGGTAAAGTGCCAGAAAGGCAGTTGAGGGCTGCTAAGCTGCAGCGCTGAATATTTAGAAGTGGAAATCTGACATTTTGACTCAAAGGCTGCGTTCACACTGCAGCCTGAAGTGACCCAATTCTGATTTTTTGGCAATTCAGATTTTTTTGCCGGTCCGTTCACACTGCCAGTAAATGGACCTGTATGTGTTCTGCAGTGTAAACGGCCTGAAAGTGTCCAGCATGCGCAGTAGAGGGCGCTATAGCGTCAGCGTTCTCAGTGATCTGCCAACCGCCGTAGAAGAAGAAGAAGAGCTCAGAGTTTGAGGAAGTAAACATGGAGGCTAACGGTGGAGCTTAGCTACATATTTGAAGTTGTTGTCCGGCCAGAGCAACATATTAACAACTTAATCCTCATATAGTCCATCATGGTTGTTGTTTTTCTTCCCGTATCAGGACTCAGAATAGTGAGATTTGTTGAGAATCAGTGACGTTCAGTTGGGATGAATGAGACCTGGACGTTATGGTCCATTTGAATCGGATACGTATCAGATATGGGTCACATTCTAAAAGAATCCAACCTGAGCTGTTCACACTGCCATGAAAAGATCGGATACAGGTCACATTACGTCAGAAACATCAGAATTGGGTCACTTCAGGCTGCAGTGTGAACGCAGACTATGAGACGGTCTTCTGGTTCTGCATAACCATTGCAGTTTCGTTGGAAATTAATGAATCGATCAAATAATCTTTGGAGTTTAAGAATGTCAATGTCTTTCTTAGTTAACACATTTCTGATGGGTCTGTATGACACTGCAAAAACACAAAACCTTACCAAGTATTTTGTGTCTTAATTTTTAGTTCAAATACATTGATACACTTGAATTAAGATAAAACTGACAAAATAAAGGAGCTTTATTTTGACAATAAGGTCACATTAAGGAATTATTGATGTAACAACCTCCTTTAATACTTAAAAGTTACTTAAGTTAGTTTAGTGTAATAATATATTTCAACAAGAAATTAGACTTTACAGAAATGAGGTTTTATAGTGCAGATGTTTGGAGGAATCCAAGCAGCTCAACACATTCAAGTGTAAAAAAACACTAAATCTGACCAAATATCTTTGTGTTTTCAAGTGCAAATATGTTAGTTACACAAAACTTTTCAGGAGAATATAGGAGCTTTTTAAACTAAATAATCCCACTGACATTATTTAATTTCTAACATGGGAAAATATCTGGTCCTCAAAAATATCTGCCACTGGAACTAAAACCTTTAAAAATCAATATTAATAACTGTCTTAAAACAAGCTTCCATATGTAGCTAAAAAGTTACTTATAAGTTAGTTTTGTGAAGCTGTTTTTATGATTTGGACCTAAAATTATTCACATTGTTGAATTAAATGCAGTTTGTAGATGTAGAGCAGGTACAACAAAGATAAAATCACAATAATCACATTTTCGCCTTTGAAATTTAATGATATTTTGAGTGAAAACTTTCAGTTTGGTGATTTTAGCCAAAACTTGCAAAGTGCCAAACTCAACCGGTGTCGTATTTAATTCCCATCTTCCCTCCATTGACAGTATTTCTGCTATTGCATCATGGCTGCAACACAACTACGACAGTCGGGTTCGACCTTTCACCCCACAGGAGTACAGGTGCTTTACGTTACGGGCGAGCTGAGGGTGTTGGAGGGGTTCTGGAGAGCGATATGTTAAAGTAGCGACAGCTCCAAGGGGAAAACGTTGTGATCCAGCAGCTGGACTCGCGGCGAGTCACAAGCGAAACGGCGGCCAGATGAAGCTAACCGAGCTGGAAACTGAAAAACCTCCGAAGTGCAAAACTCACCCTTTATTATGTTCACTTTGGTAAATCTCTCTCCTCAATAACCTGACCGACAGGCGGCAGATGGTTATTCCTGCTGATTAGACGTCCAAAATAGCCTTTCGCCCTCAGAGTCTCAAGGGCAGGCAGAGGTCAGGCCCCGTCGTCCAGCAGCTCGGCCAACGGGCTGAAATCTACCACATCCAACTGGTACGGTTTGGCCAGCGTGAACATTAATATCTTTATCCGCATTATATTTAATCATTGCATGCAGAAGAATAGGATCTACGTGCTTTTTTTCTGTTGTTTTGAGTAAAACATATTTAGAAAACTCATCAGTGACATCATGGCTGGAGGTTAAGAGAGCAATGATCTTTATTTATGTGACTTAAAGGAATAATTCTGGATTTATTTAGTGGTTATATAATAAAGTTACTCTATTCACTTGAAAGGGACACCAAAAATTTCACATTTTGCATGTTTTTATGCTTCAATTTTGGTCTCTACTCATTCGAGAAAAACAACTTAAATGCTTAAAAAATGTTTTGGCAATAAGTGGATGTTTTTTGGTGAAAATAAATCATTTCAAAAACATTCAGAATATAAAGTCACAAATCAGCAGGCACTTCACCGTTACCTAGCAACCCCAGCAGAGCTCCAGCCCGTTACCTAGCAACCCCAGCAGAGCTCCAGCCCGTTACCTAGCAACCCCAGCAGAGCTCCAACCCGTTACCTAGCAACCCCAGCAGAGCTCCAGCCCGTTACCTAGCAACCCCAGCAGAGCTCCAGCCCGTTACCTAGCAACCCCAGCAGAGCTCCAGAACATTTGGCCAGCTGGTTTTTTTTAAAACTTAAAAAATGGTGCAGAAGAATAAAAAAAAAATTAAAAAAAATCAGTGTAATTCCTCAGGGTCAAACTCAGGATGATCTGAATGAAATTAGCATTTTGGTTGCTAATGGCTGCCAAACAATATTTACATGAACCAGCACGACTATCGGCTACTTTACTAGATTAAATCTTGTTTCTATTGGTTCTGTTAGGTTTCAGATTTACATCCATCCAGTGAGCATATTGGGCTCAGATCAGCTGGACTTCAGGAAGAAATTACACTGAAAAAAAATAAATAAATAAGCAGAGCTCTTAAAAAACTTGTGCTAATTGGTCATAAGTAATTGAAGATTGTCAAACTTACATTATTTATCTTTATTTAACTTGACAAACACAATAAATTAACTTGGATAAACTTAATTTGGTCCCTTGTGACCAATAAATTATCGACTCTGATTTTAAGTGACTTAAAGGTTTAATAACCAAGTTTATATTTCAAGGATTATTTTCAGAAAGGAGAAGTTTAAGGACAGTAGAGGTAAATTAGACTGGATGTTGCCTCTGAGACAAACTAATCTGGATTCATGAAAACTGAAGATGCCAAAAAAAGTTAACTTGTTTTTTTGTTTTTCACAGAACTTTAGGATTAAAAAATCCTAAAGTATCCATTTAAAGCGTCTTTGTCCGCTTTTAAGATTTATTTTTAAAAAAACTTTACAGTAAAAATGCCGGTGTTGAATTAACACCCAAAAGTGTCAATATGTGTCCAAGTCAGCTGGTGTTAAATTCAACACTACAGAGTGTCACATTAACATTTACAACGGTGTTAGTGTTAAAATATATTAAAAGTAACACCAGTGTAGTGTTGATCACTAAACACAATGTGGTGTTAAAAAAGTAAATAATTGACCCACAAGGTGTCAATATCAATCAAATCCAGTGGAAAATATTCAAAACAAGACACAGAAATGGAAAGTTTAACTTTTCTTAATCCCATTTCAGTATATAGACCAACATATACTGTTGACACTTTTGGGTGTTAATTCAACACCAGCATTTTTACTGTGTACTCTTGCTGAAAATTGTAAATTAATGTTGTCTTATTTCATGTATACTAAGATATTTGTGCTGAAAACTAGACCAGGAGTGCTTGGTAGGATTTGGGGTTTTTTGCAGTGCATTTTTTGCTGCACACAGCACTAAAAAAGAATAAAAACATCTTCCAGCTCACCACTATGCATGACTTTGTGTTGCTCCGTCACATAAAACTCCAATAAAAAGAGTTGCAGTACGCAGCTGTAATTTGACATAACATAAAAAGGTATGAATACTTTTGAAGGACGTATTTCATCCTAATAGTCTCCATTTCTGGCTGCAACCAGAAAAACCAATGGGCAGCCAAAAAACACATTTTCTCATGCAATAAAGCAGAGGGAGTTTGCAACAGCATATAAATTATGTTACCAAAACACAAAGAACTCAGGAAAAAGTAGGTAAAATAAGTAGCAGGAGAGGAGAAACATCTCCTGGCAAACAGTCACCCCTCAACAAAAGTCCGCCCAGAGAGGAGAGGCCGAACGGTGACGGGCACCTCGGGAGGTGATTACTACCATCTGTGAGGAAGAAGCAGTGTGGGCCAGAGAAAGCAGGGTGGGCACTGGTTTCTGCAGCTTCCCCAGTTTGCTTTGGCACTGGGATGAAACACTGCGAGGCACAACTAGGCCACATGTGGCGTTCACACATGTATCCGCGCTCACACGGCGCAGAGAAACCTCTGTGGCATTCGGCCTGTTACTCGACACTTCGCTGTCTTTGACAATCGTTTCTCCATGTTCCGTTTCTTTCTGTAAGAAAAGCCTTTCTGGGTGGTTTCTCAAAAACAGGATCGCATCAATTCCCTTCGGGTTGGCGGCGGCCCAGAGTGACACCCTGACGGCGGAGCTGCAGCGTAAACCAATCGCACCGAACAAACGCCGGAGCTCAGGCACCTCCTGCCTGATGACCTCATCGTGTTGTTGACCGCAAGCTAACCTTGTTTACTACAAAAACAATATTAAGACAACATACTGTGGCTTTTGTACACAGTAAAAATGCCAGTGTTGAATTAACACCCCAAAGTGTCTATATGTTAACGTTGGTCTATATACTGAAATGGGTTTAATAAAAGTTAAACTTTCCATTTCTGTGTATTGTTTTGAATATTTTCCACTGGATTTGATTGATATTGACACCTTGTGGGTCAATTATTTACTTTTTTAACACCACATTGTGTTTAGTGATCAACACTACACTGGTGTTACTTTTAGTATATTTTAACACTAACACCGTTGTAGTGCTAATGTGACACTCTGTAGTGTTGAATTTAACACCAGCTGATTTGGACACATATGGACACTATTGGGTGTTAATTCAACACCGGCATTTTGACTGTGTACAAAAGCCACAGTATGTTGTAATGCAATTTATGTAAAATACATTAAAATGAATTAACAGCACATTTAAGTCAGATTTCACAACAATTTCACTTAAAGAGTCAGAAAAACTCTGACGGAGTTGACAAAAAGCCAAACTACCTCAATTTATATGATGTTAATCTGAAGGAGGCCATATTGTAGCTCATCAGGTCCATGACATCTTTACAATTTACCAAAATTAAGCTTTTATTTCAATAAATTTAATCAAAGTTTTGTAAATTGTCAGTTACGGTGTTGACACATCATGGTTGTGACAAAAAACTTAGGAATAAAAAGAAGAAAAAACTAAAGAATAACATAAGCTAACCAGAGCTAACTAGCCTTAAGCTAACCAGAGCTAACTAGCCTTAAGCTAACCAGAGCCAACTAGCCTTAAGCTAACCAAAGCTAACTAGCCTCTTAGCAAAGAAAGAAACATGAAGTGGTCATGGGGTCCTCAGAAGTTCTGGTGCCCCCAATAATGCCTGATTTTTTTTACATTCTTTTCATTTCTGAAAAAGAGTTGGAAAATATATAAAAATGATTTTTAATTCAATTTTTGATACTTTTATAATTATTTATATGACTACTTATACTTAATTGTAATAATATATAATTGTAGTATTTCTTTAATTGTTTTAAACGATTATAATGTATTGATTTCTGCTCCTGGACAAAGGCTTTTACAGGCATCATCCACCGACTACAATGTTTAAAATAAAAAAATATTCAACAAATACCTGGAAAATATACATTGTTGTGTCACATGACCAGGTTAGTTTAGTCAGACATTTGAAAAAATTATATTTTGTCTATATTTTATTCAAATTGTGTGGTTCATCCACAGGACCTGTTTTGTTCCTATTCTCAAGAATCACTGATTATTGACTTGTAGTGTTGACTACTTATTGTCAACACTAAAACGATCATGTAACAAGGCCAAGAAAAAGTTTTAATTAAGAATAAGAGCATGAATCTGACCGCAAACTGTCTGAGGAATTCTTACCAGCCGATAAACTTCAGCACAAACGATGAACTTTAGTCAACTGCAAGTTCATAAAACCACAAATTTTATCTGGAAAAAATTTGTGTGAAGTAAATGTTTTCAAAGTTGGCAAAAAAAGGCACGAATCAAAAAGTGAGGTCGGCAGGTTAGTGGAGACACCGACAGTTTCTGACAGATTTCAGTTTAACTTAAAATGTAAAAATGTAATTTTTATGAAGAAAGAACCTTTTCTTCGTGAAGATGAGGTCATATTTTTCAGTAAACCATAACTAAAGAAAAAACACTATTGTTTTCTACTAACCATAATAGTTGTAATAAGATTTAAAAAAAATAAATAAATAAAATACTGCTCATTGTTTCACTTGATGGAAATTCAGGCCACATATCGTTTACCCCCTTTTCTGCTTTTTTGTGAACTTTCAAGTGAATTCTCAACTATTTCTGTTATCTTTGGCAGAGTTAATGAACTTAAACAGTATATTCCATCTGTCACTTTGTTTTCCCAAACCAGCCAAGTCCTTGCAGTTGTATATGCCGTCAGTAAAGTCAGACATTGAACAGCTCCAGTTTCCCTCGGCTCACGCTGATACAAGGCGAGAATCAGTTTCCTCCGCAGACGGCAGGATTTAGCCTGCAGGCTGGAAAAACTGGTGGCCAAGTGGAGATAACAATGTTTAGATGTGAGGAAGCAAACTGGACCAGTGAAAGAGAACAGAGCCGAAGACACAACTCTGCACCGACATCACCCCAACCTGGCAACGCTCCGGGGTAGTCTAGTTAAAGTTTCTTCCTGTTTGACGCCATGCAGAAAGAGAAAACGAGCAGAGAAGCTTCAGAAAAACAGAGATAGACAGATGTAAGATAATAGTTTATAAATCTGTTATGTCTTTTTAGGCAGACTTGTGAGGATTGTTTCATTAATCAATCCGTCTAAACCAGTGTTTTTCAACCTTTTGTGAGCCAAGGTACATTGTTTTAATTGATAAAATCACGAGGAAACACCACCAACCAAAAATGTGAACAAAGATACTCCGTAGCCGCCTATATTACATGTATAGTCATTTTTATCAAAGTGTCTTGAATAGGAATCAAATAAACACAAAAAATTATCATATTTTACATTTCTTATTTCTAATTGCACTTAACATGTCCACTTCAAAAACACACCTGCACAGCCACAACGCTGTCTTTACTAATTCTCTTGTTTTAATGTAAAATGCTCTGTACCTACTGAGATAATAAAATTACATGATTACGCCGCTAGTCACTGCTACAGCAAAGACACTCAAACATGGCATTATTTGCAGATAATTAATTTGTTTTCAAAAAAATCTTTTAAGACCAATTACCGTATTTTCCGGACTACGGAAAATACAATAAACCGTACCTTCACATTGTTTGAGCTTACATGTATGAGCCGCACTGGGCTGCAGGCCGCTGGTGTCTCTGCCGCTCTCGGTTTCCCATAAGGCCCCAGCAGAGGGCAGCAGAGAGCTGCGTCCTAATGACTGCTGGACATATTAAGGACGCAGTTCTCCGTCTCCAGATCCGGTTTTGTTCACGCTGAGTTTACGTGAAGCGGCTTTAACCCTAACCCTAACCCTAGCGGCATGGCTGCTAGCATGTGCTTGTTCTAAATGAAAATTACCGCGTTCTTCTTTGATTTCCAGTTTTGACTTCTAATGACTCACTTCCTGCTAAAGAGCCCCCCCTGGTGGTTGAAGAAAAATCCACAGAAAAGCCACATGTTCAAAGTGTAGGAAAAATACGGCAGGAGAAACTGGATAATTTCCACGGCTCACCTGACGATCACTCACGGTCCACTAGTGGGCCGTGGCACACTGGTTGAAAAACACTGGGCTAAAGATAAACGGATGGATGAGTTTCTCCAGATCTTGCTGAGACTTCAGTCCTTTAATCCTGGAAATGTTATTCAGGTGATAGAAGGCTGACTTTGTAATGGCCTCTGAAGAAGACACTTCTTCACAAACTGTAAACAAAAAGCATTTCTCTTTTTGTCTTTAGACCATGAGCCATTTATCCTGCTAGCGCTGGAATAGTGCGTTTGTTTTGGTTGTACTTACCCAGAATGCCCGGTAAAATAGTCCAATTCCTCTTTGTGGAGCGGTCTTCAAGTTCTGTGCCTCTGGTATCGCACAAACCCTCCATTCGATAGGATGTTCGCGGTATCAGAACTTTAATGGCAAATGTGTTTCCATCTCCCGTTTTAGCGCATTAACGCTTTTTCAGAAAAACCTAAAATCACCTAAAAGACGGAGTAAAAACTTTTATGCCAAACTGAGGAAGTTAATTGAAATGTTGCCGTTTCCATCAATCGTTTTTAATGTGATACTTCAAAATATCCACAAGTTGACAGGAACACGGTTACTTCTCAGGGTCTGTTCACACCTGACAGTGTCTAGCGCGTTGTTTAGTTGTATTTACCCACAATGCCCTGTGTTGTAGTCTACTTCCTGCTTTGGGATCGGTTTTTGGTACAGTTGGTGTTCACATATGCATTTGAGTTCACTTTAACCAAGCTGAGACCAAGGAGAGTAGCTGGATCAGAGTTTGGTTTCTTTTTGGTCCACATAAGAGTCAGATTAGCATTCACACTTCCCCAAACGAACCGGACTTTCTAGGCAAACGGACTGGAGTCGGATTAAAGTGGATTAAACAGAACTGGTGCAAACAGACCATCAAATAAATCTATTGATACTGAATAGAACCAACTAGGGCTATAGTGATACAATAATCTCACGATAAGATACGATACACATTATTCTGCCCATAATACAATATATATCACGATATTCAGCAAACGATACAATTCAATACACTTTTGTGATTTTCTGAAAGATTTTTAGAGGGACAGAGTGATTTTGGTGACATTTTGTGACTGTTATAAAGTTGGACTGAATTAATTTAACTGAAAACTGATTAAAAGCTCCAACTACACAATACCTGGTTCTGGTTGGACACAGACTTAAAGTGGACAGCTGGACAAAATGAACCAAAGAAGTGGAGAGAAAACATGTTTCTTTTAGTTGAAACAGTCCAAACTGTAGCTGACATGCATTAGTAAAGTAAATAAAGTGAACCAAGTTCCTGCTCTGAATAGTTTGATACCTTTTTAACCTGAACATCTGAAGGAATCACTCTAAGCCTGATGACCTGGTGAAGCCAGCAGTGAGTGAACAAGGTGACAGTTGGATGTTACCATACTTGCAGATGAATATCGATTTTATATCGCGATATTGATATTATTAAACAGCCCTAGAACCAACAGTAACAGAGTTTTCTACCTGGCAGTATTCAGTATGTGTGTTTTGAAAAATATCATAATTTTGAGTCATCCAGTTCTGGATCTTCTCACTGCAGCATTTGATATGTGTGGAAAGTGGAGCGAAAGAGGAGAAATTATGAGAATTAGGGGGGACTTTAGGTTGAAGAGAGCTGTAAAGAGACTCCTCTTAAGATCACAGTTTGAGGCCAACCACAAAGTGGAGAGAGTGGGGGACTGAAATGTGGTCAAAGACGCATCTAAACCAGGAGAAAGTGGACCTGAAGCCGCCTGGAAGCCCACGCATTTACAGTTTCTCATTAGCGTCTTTTATCTGTTGGACTCAGCTTGTTGTCTACAGCTCATTAGCGCTCAAAGAGTTTACATCTGTTCGAGATTCACTTCATCCTTTCTGTGCCTCTAGTCGCTTGGTTCTGTCGTGGTTACAACACCTCAAAGTGTGTGTGTGTGTGTGTGTGTGTGTGTGTGTGTGTGTGTGTGTGTGTGTGTGTGTGTGTGTGTGTGTGTGTGTGTGTGTGTGTTTTTAGTGTGCTCTCTGGTCTGGTTTGGCTATAATGAGGAGCTAATTAACCGGGTGTTTCCCTCGGTGCCCTGAGCAGGTGGCTGGAGCAGCCAGGTGGAATCCAGCCCACACACACACACACACACACACACACACACACACACACACACTGTAGCGTAGCATGTTTTGCCAGGCAGAGAGAGCACCCGAGGGGGGCAGCAGCACGTCTGGACGGCTGCCCGGCCCAGAGGGGGAAGGTGGCGGTGTGAGCCCTCCAGTTTTCAACGACCAATTTTAGCCGTGGGATTTAGGTTTTGCACAGGCATCCAAAATCAATTGGCTGTGCTCACCGGCTTGGCTTTGGCGTTTCACGCTGGACGAGAAACAAGGTTAGATTTATCCCCGACATGAGGAGAGGGGAAGGAGAGGTGGCGCGCTCCGCTAATGCGCTAGCATTTATGCGTTGAGAGTGGAGCTTGGAGGGCCAGTTTGTCACCAGGCAGAGGAGAGAGGGCATCTGTTAAAATAGATTAAAATAACTAGTTCCTTATATTCACGGGAAAAAATCAAACTGAGCTCTTTTCTTTGTCCAGAAGAGTATGGAGAGGGATTTGAGACACTGACAAAATAAAAACTTTAAGAATTCTGACTTTTTCTCAAGGTCAAAAGAGAAAAGGTCAAGAATTTGTTTCTTTTTTTCAGTGACCCTGATCCTGTTTTGTACAGAAAACTTCGTACCCACTTCAGCATATCTTTACTCACGTACACAGTAAAAATGCTGCTGTTGAATTAACACCCAAAAGTGTCTATATGTGTCCAAGTCAGCTGGTGTTAAAGTAACACTTTTGAAAGTGTTAAAAGATTGACACCCATTCTTTTGTTAAATTAACGTTGGTCTAAAATACTGAAATGGGTTTAAGAAAAGTTAAACTTTCCATTTCTGTGTCTTGTTTTGAATATTTTCCACTGGATTTGATTGATATTGACACCTTGTGGGTCAATTATTTACTTTTTTAACACCACATTATGTTTTGTGATCAACACTACACTGGTGTTACTTTTAATATATTTTAACACCAACACCAGTGTAAATGTTAATATGACACTCTGTAGTGTTGAATTTGACACCAGCTGACTTGGACACATATAGACACTTTTGGGTGTTAATTCAACACCGGCATTTTCACTGTGTTAAAGTAAAAGACAATAATCCAGAGTAAAATTAAGTAAATGTTAGACAGAGACCAGTTAACTGTTTGATCACATCTGATTTAACATTTAGAGATGATTACATCAGACTGAGAAAAATAAGAAAGAAATTCTGGCATTTTAAAAACTAAGATGTTAAAAATAACACAAGCAAGTCACAATTACAGATGAACAAAGTCACAATAGATAAAAGGTTCTGTTGTGTTTTTGTTGTCTCCATTTACATTTGGAGGATTTTCACATGCAGCCGATAAACTGACAGTATGTCCACAAAGAGAAAATGGAGATAAATATCTAAGTTTCACTAAGGAAGTTTTCCCCTACGACAATTACCATTTGGCATCGCCGGCTCAGTGACAAGGTGCTGAAAGGCTTTTCTTCTCTAATATTTCCCTCTTCTCTGCGCCTTTTTGTCTCAGCATCGTTTCCTTTTGCCAAGACTGAGGCTTGTTTGTTGTTGGATTTCCACGACAACGTGAGAAACAAGCTTCACGCGTCTTTGAGCCGAACTGTGAGGCATGAGCCAGTTTCTGGAGGATCAGGGAATATCTGCAGCGTTTCCAGTAGCATCAGATTCCCTCCACATCCAAAGAGACACGACAAAACCTGATACCGCTTTGAAACTGTGCAAAGTTAATCACTGACTGGGTTTGTAATGGGGTAAAAACTAAGTCTGTATAATAATATCAATATCACGATATATATCAATATTTTCTTTCCTAGAAAAAAATCGATATTCATCCTCAAGTATCGTAACATCCAACTGTCACCTTGTTCACTCACTGCTTGCTTCACCAGGTCATCAGGCTTAGAGTGATTCCTTCAGATGTTCAGGTTAAAAAGGTATCAAACTATTCAGAGCAGGAACTTGGTTCACTTTATTTACTTTACTAATGCATGTCAGCTACAGTTTGGACTGTTTCAACTAAAAGAAACATGTTTTCTCTCCACTTCTTTGGTTCATTTTGTCCAGCTGTCCACTTTAAGTCTGTGTCCAACCAGAGCCAGGTATTGTGTAGTTGGAGCTTTTAATCAGTTTTCAGTTAAATTAATTCAGTCCAACACAAAATGTCACCAAAATCACTCTGTCCCTCTAAAACCTTTCAGAAAATCACAAAAGTGTATTGAATTGTATCATCTGCTGAATATCGTAATATATATCGTATCGTGGGCAAAATATTGTGTATTGTATCGTGAGATTATTGTATCACTACAGCCCTAGTAAAAACTTATAAGTTTATACTTTTACTGGCCTTGTTTCATACATGGAAGGATAAGATGTGACTTCACTTCAAAAACATAAAATCTTTCCAAATTTACATCATCGGACGGATCAAAATATAAAGTTACATGGAATTTTTAGGGTTTTAAGGACCAAAATGACAATAATTCATAAAAATAACAAACATAGAGAAAGAGTAGAAATACTTCACTACAAAAATACAAAATCTTACCAAGTATTTTAGGTTTAGTTTTTTAGTGTAAACAGGTACATTTGACATAAGACAAAACAAACTTACGTTTCACTTTTGGTTCAGCAACACATAGCGTCTTATTTTAAGTAAATAATTCTTTAAAATTAGTGACAAAGCTCTAGTTCCACTGGCGCCGTTACCTAGCAACGCCAGCCAAGCCCAGCCGTCACCTAGCAACCGAGTTCTAGTTCTACGGCCAGATCACTTCACTTATAACAAGACATTTGTTCCCACGTTTTAAATGAAATAATCGTCTGATTTAACTCGTACTGCTGCATCAGTAATAAGGAATTATTCACTTTAAACAAACTCCTATATCTCACTCAAGACTTACTTGTAAGTAACTTTCTTATTTCAAGACATCTGCACAAGAAACGAGACAAAAATACTTGGTAAGGATTGTATTTTTGCAGTGTTTGTAATATGAATTATTGTGTTTAAAATGATAATGTTAGAAATTAACCAATTAGGGATTTTTTAACAGCTCTGACCATCCCATACCAGTTTTCCAGATCTAGAATTTTTTTGTAATTAAATACGTAAAAATAAATGTTTTCTACTTTCTGCCAAAGTCAGATATGAATCTGTCTTAATGATGAAGTGATATGCAGTAGATTTACCTATTTGCAGATTTCTTCTGCGAACCAAAACTCCAACTTATTTGTGGAAAATTTGCCTATTTAAGTATTTTAGGCTGCATGATGACACTTTTTTTATTTTATTTTTTTTTAAGAAATGTTGATCTTGTAGCAGTAGTCGATTTTCCATTCTGCAAGTTGACATAAATTTGCTTAACGGAAACATGCCGATTTAAAAAAAAGTAATATTTCTCACTAAAGTTTTTCACTAAGATTGAGATGCATTTTTTCTTTTTTTTGCCCACATGGAAATTGTTTTGTTTTTCTTCTCCTGCAAACCTGGAACGGAAACATTTTTTTCACATGATCAACAACCAGAAGTTACTACTGGCAGAAACGACAAAGAAGACGACAGGAAGTAGTTGGAAAGGAGGCGCTGTGTGTTTTTTAATCATTTAGCATGTGAACAAACTTATTCACATGTGATGTTGATTGTATTTTTCATTTAATGGAAACACCATAATTGTGAAGTTGCGTTTTATGAACAATTGTTGACAAAGTTTTGCTCACATTTGTAGTGGAAACGGAGCCATGGTGGATTATTGCTGTTGAATCTGATTTGGTTGAGCAGGTTGGACAAACACTTAAAAACAAACCCATAAGCATTGCAGGAAAAACCACGGAAACCACACACACACACACACACACACACACACACACACACACATGTTTCCTCACCTTCCTAGTCTAACATACAGTACCGTGCCCTCTGACCTTCTCTTTTCCTGTCCCGTTTCCAATCACTGAGCTTTTCTTTCATCCCAAACACAAATTCTTTCATTCTCCATGTCACGGTGGAGTTGAAGCCATCGCCGCTACACATGTCAAATCATTTAAAGGTTAGTTTCAGAGAGATTTCTTCACATTCTCCACACCTGAACATACTGTATCCCCTCCGAGTCCGGGCTTTGTCGGCAGATTGTGTTGCACAGCTGTAAGGCAAGAAGAAGCCATGAAAAGGCCGACGCTGGGGGAGAAACGGCAATCCGATGCTTTTATGTTCCCCCTACAAGGTGTTAATGGACGCAACTGCTCACAGCTGTGCGCGCTTCAGACGCTCGATGGTAACCACGGTTCTCGACCTGCATAACTTTGGCGATACGTCTGAGCCGTGTGTTCTTTGTCAACGTTCCTGCAGGGGAAGCCTGAGGGACGGTTCACATGTACCGACACACGGAGGAACCCAACGGTGATTTTACGCTTCTTCAGGATGTTTAACAACACTGCAAAAACACAGAAACTTACTACATGAATTTTAAATTAGTCTAGTTTCTTGTGTGAATATCTCAGTACAACTTGAAACTTTTCAGCAAGATGAAGGAGCTTGTTCAGAGTCTTGACTATTTTGATATGAAATACTAATTCCACTGGTAGATTATTTACATGGGATTATGCAAAATTCCCATTTTTGTACTTTAATTTCAGTTTTTACTGTTTCTAAAAACAGACAAAGCACTCAAAAAAAAAAAAAAAACACCCAGCCGGTGTTTGCCAATATGTTCATGGTTTTTGGTGTCTGGAAAGTGAGCCATTTCAAAAAGCAGGCACTGTGCCGTTACCTAGCAACCCCAGCGGAGTTCCCTCCGTTACCTAGCAACCCCAGCAGAGTTCCGTCCGTTACCTAGCAACCCCACCAGAGCTCCGATGAGTTTGTTCATCACAGTTGTTGTTGATTTACCATCCAGGAACCACTTGCTGCATTCTTCTTGGTTGTGCAGAAGGCTCCACTTCTGCTGTTCAAAGATGTACGGTTGTAAAACTGCAGCAGCTTGACAGAAAGTCCTAATGCAGCTCAAATAGGCAGAACTGACCAGACTAAAATATCACTATATCAATATCATCTAAGAATGATTTTGTGTGAAAAAATATATACATATAATGGACATGTTTTGTATAGGCCACATATCCATCATAACCTGTTCAATGAACAGGTTAGTTTCCTATGTTATGTTTTATAACATAGGAAACTGGAATCAGGACATTTTTATCCATATTAAGGAATTACTGAGTTAAAACAAGCTCCTGTATGTTGCTGAGATGTTAGTTTTTTCTTATTTCAAGCGTTTTAAGATATTTGCACTAAAACGGGACAAAAACACTTGGTAAGATTTTGTGTTTTTGCAGTGAAGAGATCAACCACATTATTTCAAACGTGCATATATGAAACCTCAAAGGCTTTGAGCTCATTTTTCAAACCCTTTTCTCACTTCCAGCCAGAGAACTAGAGTCTCAAATCCGCCCACTGATCCACTTTGTGCTCCTCTGCTGGATCAGGGGTCGGTTCTGGTCTGAGGCTCATCAGTTCATCAAAGCGGAGCAAAGAAACGAAAAACAGCGCCTCTGAACAAACACCGCTACTTTAATATCAATTCATACCTGAAGCAGCACTTCATTAATAGCCATAGAAATCGGAGCATGTAATAACCAGATGGGACAGGGGGGCAGTCTGGGAATGTGGCCCTGGCCCGGCGCTCTTCCCCCCGTTCCAGAGTCTGGTGACCGGGAGAAGTGGGCCTCTTTCCAAACGCACCAGGTGCCAGGCTTTTCTTTGACTGTGAATGCGCGTTCACTGCTTTCATTATTCCTTAAAGCCAGACTTTGTTACTTTTTTTTATGTTTTTCTCCTTCAAAAGCAGCCATTCAAACTCAGCTCCAGCTCAGATTTACGGCTTTTTAATAAAACTCAAAGGTGAGATGTTAAAAATTTATGTCATATCAAAGGAAATTACGGGGCTTCATAAAGTGAAGCTACACAGAAATAATTTTAAAATTAGTTTAAAAGAGAAGAAGAGAAGACATTACACTGCAAAAACACAAAATCTTAATGTTTTTTTTTATTTTGCCTAATTTCTAATAAAACAAGAAAACTGAAAAATAACTGTCAAGAAATAAGAGCTTTTTTTGAGTCACTAATTCCTTAATATTGATTAAAATTACTAACTCCACTGGTAGATTTGTCCACTTATAACAAGAGCATTTTCTCATGTTTCAAATTAAATAATCTGCCAGTGGAAATAATACTCTGATACTTGTTGAAAAACAATATTATGGAGTTACTGACTTAAAGCCAGCTCATATTTCTTGATGAAAAAAATATTTGTCTTATTTCATGTGTACTAAGATATTTGTATTAGAAACTAGACCAAAAATACTTGGTAAGATTTTATGTTTTTGCAGTGCAACACTTTAACAAATCAGTTAAAAAAAAAAGATTTTCCAATAAAAGTTACAGCTGCAGCTTCAACATGATGGAGAGAAACCAGTGTAAATAAACTCACTAAAAGGTACAAAAACATATTTTTAAATAGTTAAATGGAAGATGAACGATGACAGTAAAATAATGTAGGATATTTTTAGATGATTCAGTTAAAAATAGTTAAAAACACTGTTACCTAGCAACCCCCAGTGGAATTCCACCCGGTACCTAGCAACCCCCAGCGGAATTCCACCCGTTACCTAGCAACCCCCAGCGGAATTCCGCCCGTTACCTAGCAACCCCCCAGCGGAATTCCGCCCGTTACCTAGCAACCCCCAGTGGAATTCCACCCATTACCTAGCAACCCCCAGCGGAATTCCGCCCGTTACCTAGCAACCCCCAGCGGAATTCCACCCGTTACCTAGCAACCCCCAGCGGAATTCCACCCATTACCTAGCAACCCCCCAGCAGAATTCCGCCCGTTACCTAGCAACCCAATCGGAGCTCCAGCATATTTTGGTCAACCAGTTTTACTGCTGTATGAGCTGTACAATGGCTACTGGAAAGGACAAAGTGTTTTACTGTTGCCTTGCCATTCAGAAACCACTTGCTGCACTCTTGATGATTGTGCAGGAGGCTCCACTTCTGCTTTTCAAAGATGTACCACTGCACAAGTGTAAACATTGAGTTGACAGAACTGAGCAGCTAAAATGTCATTATCTAAGGTTTATGACTTTGTGCAAACATTGCAATGAACATGTTTTGAATAGGCCGTAGAGCAGTGGTCGCCAAACTACGGCCCGGCCCGCGGGCCGTAGTTTGGCGACCACTGCCATAGAGTCATAATAGGTCACCTTTAAATTATAACATGGGGAAATTCTCTTGTTATAATTGAAGGAATTAGTATATTTTGGTAAATTATTAGATATTTTGTACTACAATCATAAGTTAAGGGATAAACACTAGAAGTGAAAAAGTTTGCATGCAGATCAGATTAATAGAAAATCATATCTTCCTCCATTTATGACTTTTTATGTGAAACAAATGAGTAAGTGAGTGGATGTTTCGGTAGACGTTAAAAGCCTGCAGTGTTTCCTCCTGTCTGTCTTTACTTCCTCCCCACTATTTTGTCTTGTTCCATTCTAAACATTCCCTGTTATTGAAACGCGCCCCGTCCCTCCTGACTTAAGCTAACTAATGCCAGCTTTATTTGTGATCACCTTGTAATCCTCCATGTCTCAACTGTTGACATTTTTGGTGAAATGCCCCACCGTTGTTTACCCGTTTCTAATTTATCTGTGGGTAACTCCGGACCGGAGCGCAGCTCCACTTTGAAGCTGCGGCCAGATTTCGGGTCCCAGGTCTGACTCTGATTCAAAGAGTCGAGGGTCTAAATCAAACTCTTTCACACAAATCGGAGCGGCGGGTTTCACAATCGACTGCTCAGATGCAAACCTCACATGTAGAGAGTGACAAGAGTTTATCAATAGTGTCACAGCTTGTGAGTGCAGAGGAGTCGGAGGAAAGACTTTTAAGCCAAGGTGACATGGAGAAGCCATTTTGTGGGGGAGAACTTGACGTCCCGTTTCCCATTTATTCTGCTCGCCTCATTTAGAAGACAGCTAGCAGGAGCCCCACCTCCATATCTGAGCCGCCTTCGGTTCTGATAGATGTCTGGAGTCGTTTCTCATCATGAAATTAATGCGTCTCTTACCACAGATTAATATCTAATGAGCTGGGAAAAGCTGGGTTCATTAATTATGAAACGGAGAAAATGAGCTCTGCAAATAGGACTTTTGATGGATGATGTGTTGGAAGAGCAGCCAGACTCCGATTATAAACCGCTCACCGTCGCTTTACTGGAAAATGTCTCCCTGCTCTCCTCTGATAGCGCGACACGTGTTTCCACAGGACCGCACATGTTTGGAGGCTGTTGCATGTAGTGGAAACTTTGACGTCTGAACGCGCAGAGTCAGGTAGTAGCTAGTAACATTTACTGGAGTATCGCTTTTAAAAGAAATTCACTTTTAGGACTATTTTTTTTACTATGCTGCACTTACAAAAGCTTGCCAAGTACTTTTGATCCACTTTCTAGTCCAAAATCTTAGTACACTTGAAATAAGAAGAACTAACTTCAAACTAATGTTTGTGGCAAGATAGAGGCTTATTTAAAGTAAATAATTCCTTATTGTTGATGAAAAAGTTCCACTGGGAGATGAATTAACTTGTAATATGGAAGAAATGGTTTGTTATAAGTTAAATAATCTGCCAGTGGAACTAGAACTGGGTTGCTAGGTAACGGCTGGGCTTGGCTGGGGTTGCTAGGTAACGGGCTGGGCTTGGCTGGGGTTGCTAGGTAACGGTGCCAGGGAAAATAGAACTTTTTCACCAATATTAAGGAATTATTCACTTAAAATAAGCCTTTATTTCTTGCTAAAAAGTTGTATGTAAGTTAGTTTTGTTTTATTTAAAGTGTATTAAGGTATCTGAACTAGAAACTGGACCAAAAATACTTGTTTTGTGTTTTTGTAGTGAAGTATTTCTTCTCTTACTTGAGTAAAAGTTCTGGATTTTCTTCCCACTGAATGAAAAACAAACCAAAAAGCAGACAGAGACATGCAGTTTCGGTTAACGTTTCATAAGTGAAGGATATTTTTTTTTTTAAAAAAACCAATATATTAGAACAACCAGGAAGAGTTTTTGTTTATCTGTGTGGAGAGTAAATAAATGTCTGGAATGGATTGAAGGATGAATTTTAAAAAATAACAAATGTAAACCAATTTGAAGCAGAGCTCATTTAAAAATATGATATATAAGATGACTTTATAAAACTTTATTGATGACTTTATTGTAATTGATTATATAAATAGTAGTTAAAATAATTGTACATAGTTGAACATCATGTAAAATGGAAATGAGTTGTCTTTTTTTGTTTTGATGTTCTGAAAGTTAATTGATAAGAAATTGACAAGTAGGAAAGGCGCAGGACATTATATTCTATTATATATTTTCAAACAGAAAATATAACATGGGCAAAATAATTTGTTTTACAATATATTTTTAAGTTTGAGTCATTGTATTTCTTTTTTTTTTCTTTTTTGATTGTTTTTACTGCCTGTTCGAATTAAATAAATAAATAAACGTTTTATGTAGAAAAAAAAAATTGATTTGGAAAAAATTGCATTTGCTTGATTTTGTTACTTTTTCATTACTTATATGAATTATTGTCATTTTGGCCCTTAAAATACCAAAATTTCCACTTCACTTTATATTGTGGTCCATCTGATGATGTAATATTTAAATATTAAGTGATAATTTGATCAGTTACTCAGTACGTTTTACTCTTACTTGAGTGATTTCTTGGACGTCTACCTTTTAATTGAGTAAAAACACGTTGAGGTATTTCTCCTCTTGCCTGAGTGTTTGGGTTTGGGTCCGGACCTCTGTGAATATCTTCCCTCCTGTCTTCGCAGCGTGCAACTGCAACCTCCATGCTCGCCGCTGCCGTTTCAACATGGAGCTGTACAAGCTGTCGGGAAGGAAGAGCGGCGGCGTCTGCATGAACTGCCGCCACAACACGGCCGGGCGCCACTGCCACTACTGCAAGGAAGGGTTCTACCGGGACATGGCTCGGCCCATCAGCCACCGGCGCGCCTGCAAAGGTAACAGCCAAGAAGCTGCTTCTATGACCCACTCCTGACAGCTTACACTGCAAAAACACAAAATCCTACCAGGTGTCTTTGGGTTAGTCTTGGTACGCTTGAAAAAAGAAAAACCTTAACTTACATGTAACTGTTCAGCAAAATGTAGAAGCTTGTTTCAAGTCAGTCATTTCTTAATATTGATTAAAAAACAATTAGATCCACTGGCAGATTATTTCACTTATAACAAGATATTTTTCCCATGTTTGATTTACACATGTAATTTCTTAAAACCCTGTGCAGTCTCAGTCCGCCATGTGGCGTAAAGGCATGTGACGCATTCATAAGGCTTCATAATAACACGGACGGCACACAGAGTTTTCATTTCAACTCTGTTGGAGGACAGCACGGACTTCAAACTTTATAAAAGAGGTGTTTTATGTCGGTTTTAATGTTATTCACTTCAAAATAAAGCCAGAAATATGATCGATTTTGTGGGGTCTAAATGTACTACATTTCGTAACAACCAATGAAAATGTGTTGCCGGTCTGTTGCTAGGTAGAACAGAGACAAGCGGAGAAAGAGGAGGGGGGGGATTTGGATACGGCAAGAGACTAGGGCACAGTGATGCTGTGGATTTTACTAAGAGTGTTTCGATGGGTATTTTTGACTATAAGTGTGTTAGTTAGAGTTTGTGGTGTGTGCAGGGTTAGTAGCAGTTTTGCTAGTTATTGCTACGTGGCTTCATAGCTAACGCTAACGCACTAAAAAGAGAAAGAATGCGGCCATTTAGACCTCGACTACAAAGTTAAATTACTGACTTTAATTCTTTATCAAGTCAATCATTTTTAATTAAGTCAGTAGTTTAAAAATGTACTTAAAACAAGCCTTTAAGTTAATTTTATCTTATTTGAAATATAAGATATTTGTACTTGAAACTAGACCAAAACACTTGGTAAGACTTTTGCAGAGCGGAGCTTTTTAGGCTGCGTTCACACTGCAGCCTGAAGTGACTCAATTCCGATTTTTTTGCCGGTCCGTTCACACTGCCAGTAAATGGACCTGTCTGTGTTCTGCAGTGTGAACGGGAAAACGACCTGAAAGTGTCCCGCATGCGCAGTAGAGGGCGCTATAGCGTCAGCGTTCTCAGTGATCTGCCAACCGCCATAAAAGAAGAAGAAGAGCTCAGAGTTAGTAAACATGGAGGCTAACGGTGGAGCTTAGCTACATATTTGAAGTTGTTGTCCAACCGGAGCAACATATTAACAACTTAATCCTCATATAGTCCATCATGGTTGTTGTTTTTCTTCCACTTGCTTATCAGGACCAGAATAGTGAGATTTGTTGAGAATCAGAGACGTTCAGTTTGGATGAATGAGACCTGGACGTTATGGTCGCATTTGAATCAGTAACGTATCGGATATGGGTCACATTCTAAAAGAATCGGACCTGAGCTGTTCACACTGCCATGAAAAGATCGGATACAGGTCGCATTACGTCAGAAACATCGGGATTGGGTCACTTCAGGCTGCAGTGTGAACGCAGCCTTAGCTGTTTAATTATCTTCACTTATATTAAAAGTACATAATGCAGCCATTTAAAAAGATAAATGCAACGTGGCTCAGTCATATCAACACTGTGAGGTGCAAGCAGCCGACTTCATTCAGAACGTCTTCCAGCTCCAGAACCATCAGTTCAGTTCAGCTCAGAACAGGACAGAACATCACACCAGGCTGACGTTACTGCAGAAAAACAATGTGAATCAGCCTCTTGTTACTCATCTGCAGCACGACGGACATGATGGTGGAACTGCAGCAACCAAAGGAACGCAGACAGTGAGGAAACAGACGTGTATGTTTGCTGCTGACGAGCGACGCTAAGAGAACGTTTTCCGTCTTTAACCAGTGTCAGTCAGCCATTTTTAAAGTAGCCATGTTGTCGTTCATGTTGCCTCTAAGCTAACTTTGATGTTTCACTGTAAGTGGAACTGTAAAACAGAAACAGCCAAACGAGACGTTCTAACTCTGTTAATACTCGTAATAATCATGTCAGCTCTGAAGAACTTTAAGAGGAGCAAGATGCTAAAGAGTAATGGAAAACATATGCAGCCATGGCAACTTTCAATAAAAAATAACAGCATGTCTGATTTGGCATACTGTTGCACTTAGAATTAAATTGATACTATGCTTAAAGCTTCGCTGGCTTCCCCATCAAATGCTCCCACACACCACATAATAGTATCTTTTCACCGCGGCATCTCTCATGGAAAAAATGCATTTTACTACTTCGCATTTGCAGAGAATATGTTTTTCAGCCAGATATTAGGCTGGAGGCTTTGCAAAAATAACACCAGCTTCCTGAACTTGGTGCTCTGCAAAATGTTTGAATAAAGCAGAGAAGAAGAAGAAGAAGAAGAAGAAGAAGAAAAGTTTTTCACCCTGCTGCTGCTTATCAAGGTGAAAACACTCCTGCAGAAGAAGACATCATTAGAGGTGTTGGGTCTACACTGCAAAAAACACAAAATCTAGCTTTGAATGTAAATATCTTATTACGTTTAAAATAAGGAGAAACTGGCTTGTAGGTAACATATCGGAGCTAAAAACAAGTCAAAACTAGTTCCACTGCACTGTAAAAACACAAAATCTGACCGAGTGTTTTGATCTAGTTTCCAGTGCAAATATTTCAGTTCACTTGAAATAAAACAAAACCAACTTATACGTAACTTTTCAGCAAAATGTAGGAGCTTGTTTTAAGTAAATAATTATTGAATATTGATGAAAAGGTTCTGGTTCCACTGGCAAAATATTTCAACTGCATGATCAATGATCAACTAGAATATTAAGGAACTGTTGATTCTAAACCAGCTACTTATAAGTTAGCTTGGTCTTATTTCAAGTGTACTAATACATTTGAAATAGAAAATGTACAAAAATACTTTGCAGGATTTTGTGTTTTTCCCGCTGGATGTTAAAGAGGAAGACGTCAACAGGAAGTAGTTACACAGTAAAAATGCCGGTGTTGAATTAACACCCAGAAGTGTCTATATGTGTCCAAGTCAGCTGGTGTTAAAGTAACACTTTTTAAAGTGTTAAAAGATTGACACCCATATTTTTGTTAACTTTGGTCTATAAAACTGAAATGGGTTTAAGAAAAGTTAAACTTTCCATTTCTGTGTATTGTTTTGAATATTTTCCACTGGATTTGATTGATATTGACACCTTGTGGGTCAATTATTCACTTTTTTAACACCACATTATGTTTTGTGATCAACACTACACTGGTGTTACTTTTAATATATTTTAACACTAACACCATTGTAAATGTCAATGTGACACTCTGTAGTGTTGAATTTAACACCAGCTGACTTGGACACACACAGACACCTTTGGGTGTTAATTCAACACCGGCATTTTTACTGTGCAGGAAGATGCTGCCAAAGGATTTCCAATGAACAACCTTACTCCCGTCTGATTTTAATAGTTTTTTTTTTTAATTTCATGTGTTTCTCGTCATTAGCAACAACGTGGAAACGCAGCTTCTGCCTCCAGATGTCTGTTTTCACCAGCATAAAGCTGGTGACGGTTAATCTGGAGCCGTTTTTCTGAATGGCTCCAGATCTGACAGAAATGTAAGTTGGAGTATCTCTAAAGTCCGTCTGACTCGGGGCCTGATCAGAACCGTGGCCTTCAAGCAGCGCTCATTTGCGTCAGCCCTCCTTTTCATCTGCGGCTCCACAGATGTTTCATAACACCGGCGGCTCCAACACTTCTGGCTTTTTCAAGCCCTGACTCACCGCAAACCTTTAACACCTTTGTCTTTTCCCACTGAATCCCTGGTTTTATTGTTTAACTCTCACTCCTGTCTGTGCTTTATGTCATGATTAAAGTCGGAGGTATGGCTGAAGTGTCAGAACTGGAAGAGGACAATAAAACGCAGGTGTCTTCTGTGGGAAAGAAAAGAGACGGACTGGTCCGTTTCTGTTTCTGATTAAAGTTAGAATAGAGAGCTGAGACGGGAATTCGCTCTGCTAAGATCTCAAAGGGCACCAATTATGCAAAGTTCACATTTTGCATGTTTTTGTACTTCCATTCGGGCCTCAACTGCTTCTAGAAGCAACCAAAAAAAAAAAAAAAACCCCACCCAGACTGCAAAAGATACAAATTTACCAAGTAGTTTCTGCTTACAAGGAAGTAAGAAGAAAGACAAAACTGACAAGTAACTTATCAGCTAGATATGGACCCATTACAGCTTGATGTCATGCGCTTCAAATCCGGCCTCCATCTCCCTGCTGGAGGGCAAAAAGCTGCTAGCTAACGACAGCTAGCATTAGCTCCAGCTGATAAGTTATTAATATGATGTGCTAAATCTTAAATGTACGCCTGATGTATGAAAATAATGTTACAAATTGTCAATGTAACCAGCACAAAATAATTAACCCATATTTTATTTTGGCGGGTCAAAGTGACGGCACACGTTAAGTTCCGGGTCACAGGTTAACTCGGATCTCCGTTGCTGTTGCTAGTCTTCCAAATTCATGGGACAATACGGCTGGATCGAGCCTTATTAACACAGCCGAAGGATTAAATTGGGTATTTTCTGGCTACCGCTCGACGGTGAGTCCTTCGTTTTACGTACTTTGTGTTTTTTTAGGAAATGGAAATGCGGTGGCGACACGCCCACTATTAATAATTGAAAAATGACTTTATTGATTAAAAGGTCATTCTCTTTTTGTTAATTTTGTAGCCGAATAATTATATGTTGTCAACATATTAAATAGGCCCTTTGATTTTTGTAAATTCGTCCTTTTAGGATAGTTTTAGTTACTTTTCATTGATTTTTGTTGACGGCCTATAGAAATCTGGGCTTGGTTAATTTTTTTGAGTTGTGCAACAAAAGAAAACAGAAACAGTTGAAACAATACGGAAGCCGATTGAGTTTAATTGGCACTAGTGTCATTACAACAACCACATAGCCAGGTCAGTAAAAAGATTTATTTAAGAAAAAAGTAGCGAGGGAGAGAGAAGTAGTTCAGCTGTGCTAGCTTATTACTTATTAATCATAATTAATAATAATAATAATCGCTTATTAATAATCCACAAAATAAACATCAAGCCTGAAAACGTGAAAACATGAAACTGTAGCGGACTCGATGTTCTGCTTCTCTGTCTTGATTGTTTTTTGTCTGTTTATCCTGAAACATACAGTGGCGTTCACGTTGCTATAGCAACAGGTCCGAGTGTAGCTTAGCGAGAAAATAAAAATGTTTTTTTGAGTCAATATGCTAACAAATTGACATCAGCGAATGAGAAACGACTTAATGACCCGAACTGTTACCAGAAAAGGTGAACGGATGAAGGATGAGGAAAAAACATGGCCGAAACTTCAGTCACATTTTTGGAATATTAGAGCAATTTAAGATCATCAATGAGGCGCGTCAGGGAACAAGGATGTATTTTCCTAAAACTGTATATTTTTATAAAGAAAAAGAAAAAGCAGAATTCAAATTTGGAGCAACGGACAAAATTAAATGAGATCGATTCTATATTTAGGTCGCAGTAATTAGTTCTGAATCATCTTCAAATGAAATAACGTATTTGAACTTGACACCAAAAAAAAATATGATTTTGTGTTTTTGCAGTGAAAGTTTTCCCATTTAGCATCTTAATCATATAAAACAGCAACATGGAGAGAAAACCATCCATGCCACCAGACTGGCAATATATCAGATATTTAAAACGGAAAATAATAAATTATTATCAATATTAACTGATACAAAACGCTAATATCAGCGTTTTGTATCTGCTGAAACAAAACAACAAAACGAGTCGGTGCCTCCTGAGTTTGTTTTACAGCTTTGTAACCGGTTCAGACCCGACTCATAGGCTGCGTTCACACTGCAGCCTGAAGTGACCCGATTCCAATGTTTTTGGTGTAATACGACCTGTATCCGATCTTTTCATGGCAGTGTGAACAGCTCAGGTCGGATTCTTTTAGAATGTGACCCATATCCGATACGTATCCGATTCAAATGCGACCATAACGTCCAGGTCTCATTCATCCCAACTGAACGTCACTGATTCTTAACAAATCTCACTATTCTGAGTCCTGATACAGGAAGAAAAACAACAACCATGATGGACTATATGAGGATTAAGTTGTTAATATGTTGCTCCGGTTGGACAACAACTTCAAATATGTAGCTAAGCTCCACCGTTAGCCTCCATGTTTACTTCCTGAAACTCTGAGCTCTTCTTCTTTTATGGCGGTTGGCAGATCACTGAGAACGCTGACGCTATTGCCCCCTCTACTGCGCATGCGGGACACTTTCAGGTCGTTTTCCGTTCACACTGCAGAACACAGACAGGTCCATTTACTGGCAGTGTGAACGGACCGGCAAAAAAATCAGAATTATCAAAAAATCGGAATTGGGTCACTTCATGCTGCAGTGTGAACATAACCATAAAAACCCAGAGGACAGGAACCAGCAGCCGTCCCACTCAGACCCAAACGCATCAGGTGTGTGTGTGTGTGTGTGTGTGTGTGTGTGTGTGTGTGTGTGTGTGTGTGTGTGTGTGTGTGTGTGTGTGTGTGTGTGTGTGTGTGTGTGTGTGTGTGTGTGTGTGTGTGTGTGTGTGTGTGTGTGTGTGTGTGCGCGCGCATAACGCACACTGTGCTTCCGGATCGAGTGACCCGGGTTTGTCTCCGGCTTTCATAGATGAGTAAAACACGCAGTCGAATGGTTTGCGATCAGAACGACTCGACTGCGTTTTAATGAGCCTGCAGCAGCTGCCACTGACAAATCATCGACTTTAAACGCCTGAAACCTCCACCGCAGGTTTACAGGCGGAAATGTTAGGATTGATATGCATTTAAAACCAGTGTTGTATAGTAACGAAGTAAAAACACTTCACTACTTTACTTAAGTATATTTTGCAGTACTTCATATTTCCCTCGAGTATGAAAATTTTGATTTTCACTTTTATTTCACTATATTTCCAAACTTAACTGATTACTTTTACTCCGATACATTTTCAATGTGTGGTTTAGTTACTCGTTACAAAAAAGCAAAAGAGAAACGCTCGTGTTTTGACCCACCTACTGATTGACTGCTACAAAGTCGGACACTAATGGAGCCCCATACAACATGAACCACATATATAGATCTATATATATGTATATATATATATATACATATATATAGATCTATACATATATATATATACAGTAGATCTATATATATATATATATATCTGACATGAACCATATATGTATATATGTATATATGTGGTTCATGTCAGAAGTTGGTTCAGTTGTAAAGCAGGTTAAGTTAACCTTGTAGTTAAAGCACCTAATTTTCTTAACCAAATGATGCTGCAGGTTTATCAATTAGCAGGTTTAATTTTACCTGCACTTGGTTGTGTTTATTACTTTAACTGTATTTGGCAAGTTTACCAAAATATAAAAAATGTCATTCAAACTGCATTTGCCTTGTTTACTTGTTACTTATACTTTTCATTACATTACTTGAGTTCATCCATTTTTACAGTAATTTCCATACTTAAGTATAAGACGTTTCAGATACTTTAAGTATCTGAAACATACTTAAAGTATGTTTAAGTATGTTTAAACATACTTTAATGTCAGTATGTCAGTGACTGAAAAGTCACTGACATTTTAGTCAGTGACTTGGACTTTTACCAAAGTCATATTTTGGAGAGGAACCTAAACTTTTACTTGACTCTGAGATTTCAGTACTTTATACAACACTGTTTAAAACTGGTTTCTGGGTGTTGTAGCTGTGCTGCACTGTAAAAACACAACATACTACCCAGCATTTAGAGCACTAATTTAGAGCAAATGTCTCACTTCACTTGAAATAAGACAAAACTAACAGAAAACTAAACTTTTAGCAAAATATCCAGGCTTGTTTTAAGTCAACAATTCCTTAAAATCGATTTAAAACAGTTTAAGTTCTGTTGGCGGATTATTTCACTAATAAGATGTCTATAAATTTGCTTTAAAAACCAGATCACAAACACATCTACGGGTTTCCTTCCCCTTCCAAGACAGATCAGAGACGTTATCAATTCAATCATCGGCTGGTGGAACTTGTGCTGTTTGTCCATTTTAAGAAATTATTGACTTAAAACAAAAATATAACTTACAGAAAGTTCCTTACCAGTTAACTTTGTCTTATTTAAAGACAAAGTAATAAGATATTTGCACCAGAAACGTTTTAGTTTTCCTGTGGACTCACTGACAACTAATTGAGATATCAGTAAATATCTGAGTACAATTGAAAAAAGACAAAATTAACTAAAAATGTAATTTTTTTCACTAAGAAATAGCAGCTTGTTTTAAGTGAATATTGAGAAAGTTCTAGTTCCGCTGACGCCGTTACCTAGCAACCCCAGCCAAGCCCGTCGCCTAGCAACCAGTTTTATTTCCACTGGCAGATTATTTCACTTACAATAGGAAAGAAACTAGAAAATTCCGCAGAAATTTTGAAGGGCCTGCCAAAGTGTGCCCGTCGGATTGGATGCAGCAATATGATGCTAAAAAAATTTGCATTAATGCTAAAGAAAAATGCAATGTAGTCAATAACCTGCAGGGAGTCAGAAGCATGTTCACTAAGCTGCACTCGTACCATTTAGTATGTTGCATAAGCCAAAATTAGCCAAAATGCTAATAATAGCATGATTGCTATTAGTAGCATGTGGAGCATCACTATCATGTTGTCTGTCATTACTTACTACATTCAGTATATGAAACATTGGTAATAAATAAGAAAAGCATTCTGATGCTCAGCATTAGCATCAACGCTAACCTGAGCTAAATTGTAGTCTAAAAATGCTAATGCTCTGGCTTCCACAAGCCAGTTGTAAAATGTGATTTAGACTGTTAATACTATAGCCGTACCTATGGCAGTGCATAGATTAACACTGTAGAAATGGCTTATTGCAAATCAGTATTACATAAACTGATGGGTTTTACATGGTAAATAGACTGAACTTATAGCAATTTATTTGACTATTTCTGACAAATCAAATTGCTTCAGGCTAGTCCCATATTCACACACTGATATGCAGCTTAGTAGGCTATTTGAGATTGGGTGCCTTGCCCAGGGGCACAGTAACATGTGCTGGAGAAAGCAGGAGTCTAACCTGTAACCTTCCAATTGAAAGCCACAGATATTGGGTGCCTTGCCCAGGGGCACAGTAACATGTGCTTGAGAAAGCAGGAGTCTAACCTGTAACCTTCCAATTGAAAGCCACAGTTGCCCGTGTTGCTAATGACTGAAGCTTTTGCCAGATCCATCACCGCATTACAGTGGCTGATCTGATTCACAGCAACAATCAACAGCTGAACTCATTGTTCAATGAAATTCAGTACCAGACTGACATCTATATAAACTTTGGACATGTCCTCCTGACTCACGGTCTGAAATTAAAAAAATAAATAAAGAGGTCATTGTTTTTTTCTTGAAAATTTTCAAGCGTCATACTAAGTATTTTAATTCACATTCAAAAATTCAGAGAAATAATAATTTTATGCAAGCAAAATATGAATAATCACAGGAAATATGTATTCTTCCCACAATGCATTGTGACCTCTGAGCCCGTTTGTGAGAGTACAGCGCTGCTTTCCCGGCTGTCTGATCCTCCATGTCTTTTTTTACTGCAGTGAGCCTCGATGTAGCCAATCTGCGTCAAGTATTAGCTTCATTGTGTTGATATATTTTGACGAGCTCCGCCGCTGTGAGTCCAGCTGCACATGCAGGTTATTGGCAACAAGAGACAACGATCGCAGCGCACCGCTAATTGACACTGTTAATGATTAACGAGCTTCAGACCGAGACTGAAGCTGCGCACATGTTCTCACTCACGGTACAAAATATTAAAAAAATTACAACAGTCCATAATCTCTAAATCTTTCAGCCTTCATAGTAAGGATGTCATTTCACACTGAAAATTCAGAGAAATAATAATTTTATCTAAACAAAATATCAATAGTCACAGGAAATACTCTCTGCTGTTTCTCAGAGTAATGGCTGCCGCTGGCTGGAACCCGTTACTATGGTAATTAATGCCCCGCAGCTGTGAGGAGACAAAGAGCGGGAAAATCCTCTTCTCCCTCGTTTCTATACTTGGGAGACACCCAGCGCCAGTCTGAAGGACCCTGACAAAAATCCATAAGCCCTAGAAAATTTTTGAAAACATTTTACGGGAGCAGGGATGTGTATCTATGTTCTGACCAAGTTTTAGACCAATAGGGCAATATTTATGCCTGTGAGGGCGAGTTAAACACAGTTTTTCAGTAAGCCATCAGGGGTCCTGTGTGTGTGTTTCAGACAGAAAGGTTACTGATGCTGCGAGTTCCTCAATCTCCAATTTTTTCGTTTTTATTAATTTTTGTCGTCATTTTAAGTCAGAATCCCAACAAAAGTAATAGCTCCCTTCTCGGCACCGAGCCGCTCGATTTGATACCACTTTTGTGGGTGGGCACGCAGCGGTACGAGCCGCATTAACGGTGACGGAAGAATAATAAATAACTAGAAAATTCCGCAGAAATTTTGAAGGGCCTGCCAAAGTGTGCCCGTCGGATTGGATGCAGCAATATGATGCTAAAAAAATTTGCATTAATGCTAAAGAAAAATGCAATGTAGTCAATAACCTGCAGGGAGTCAGAAGCATGTTCACTAAGCTGCACTCGTACCATTTAGTATGTTGCATAAGCCAAAATTAGCCAAAATGCTAATAATAGCATGATTGCTATTAGTAGCATGTGGAGCATCACTATCATGTTGTCTGTCATTACTTACTACATTCAGTATATGAAACATTGGTAATAAATAAGAAAAGCATTCTGATGCTCAGCATTAGCATCAACGCTAACCTGAGCTAAATTGTAGTCTAAAAATGCTAATGCTCTGGCTTCCACAAGCCAGTTGTAAAATGTGATTTAGACTGTTAATACTATAGCCGTACCTATGGCAGTGAATAGATTAACACTGTAGAAATGGCTTATTGCAAATCAGTATTACATAAACTGATGGGTTTTAAATGGTAAATAGACTGAACTTATAGCAATTTATTTGACTATTTCTGACAAATCAAATTGCTTCAGGCTAGTCTCACATTGATATGCAGCTTAGTAGGCTATTTGACATTGGATGCCTTGCCCAGGGGCAGAGTAACATGTGCTGGAGAAAGCAGGAGTCTAAGCTGTAACCTTCCAATTGAAAGCCACAGTTGCCCGTGTTGCTAATGACTGAAGCTTTTGCCAGATCCATCACAACATTACAGTGGCTGATCTGATTCACAGCAACAATCAACAGCTGAACTCATTGTTCAATGAAATTCAGTACCAGACTGACATCTATATAAACTTTGGACATGTCCTCCTGACTCACGGTCTGAAATAAAAAAAATAAATAAAGAGGTCATTGTTTTTTTCTTGAAAATTTTCAAGCGTCATACTAAGTATTTTAATTCACATTCAAAAATTCAGAGAAATAATAATTTTATGCAAGCAAAATATGAATAATCACAGGAAATATGTATTCTTCCCACAATGCATTGTGACCTCTGAGCCCGTTTGTGAGAGTACAGCGCTGCTTTCCCGGCTGTCTGATCCTCCATGTCTTTTTTTACTGCAGTGAGCCTCGACGTAGCCAATCTGCGTCAAGTATTAGCTTCATTGTGTTGATATATTTTGACGAGCTCCGCCGCTGTGAGTCCAGCTGCACATGCAGGTTATTGGCAACAAGAGACAACGATCGCAGCGCACCGCTAATTGACACTGTTAATGATTAACGAGCTTCAGACCGAGACTGAAGCTTCGCACATGTTCTCACTCACGGTACAAAATATTAAAAAAATTACAACAGTCCATAATCTCTAAATCTTTCAGCCTTCATAGTAAGGATGTCATTTCACACTGAAAAATTCAGAGAAATAATAATTTTATCTAAACAAAATATCAATAGTCACAGGAAATACTCTCTGCTGTCTCTCAGAGTAATGGCTGCCGCTGGCTGGAACCCGTTACTATGGTAATTAATGCCCGCAGCTGTGAGGAGACAAAGAGCGGGAAAATCCTCTTCTCCCTCGTTTCTATACTTGGGAGACACCCAGCGCCAGTCTGAAGGACCCTGACAAAAATCCATAAGCCCTAGAAAATTTTTGAAAACATTTTACGGGAGCAGGGATGTGTATCTATGTTCTGACCAAGTTTTAGACCAATAGGGCAATATTTATGCCTGTGAGGGCGAGTTAAACACAGTTTTTCAGTAAGCCATCAGGGGTCCTGTGTGTGTGTTTCAGACAGAAAGGTTACTGATGCTGCGAGTTCCTCAATCTCCAATTTTTTCGTTTTTATTAATTTTTGTCGTCATTTTAAGTCAGAATCCCAACAAAAGTAATAGCTCACTTCTCGGCACCGAGCCGCTCGATTTGATACCACTTTTGTGGGTGGGCACGCAGCGGTACGAGCCGCATTAACGGTAATGGAAGAATAATAAATAATAATAATAAAGAGACATTCTATTAGGTGTAGAACAATAAGTGCCTGCCATGCAATTGCATGGAGGCAGTGACTGACCTGCTTCGCAGGTCAGTCACTGCTCTCCTTATGCATTGCAATGGCAGGCCCTAATAAAGAGACATTCTATTGACAGAAGAACAGTAAGTGCCTGCCATGCAAATGCATGGAGGCAGTGACTGACCTGCTTCGCAGGTCAGTCACTGCTCTCCTTATGCATTGCAATGGCAGGCCCTAATAACTTATAAATTGAATCAGCAAAGTGGAACTACAACCTTTTTGACGATATTAAGAAATCATTCACTGAAAACAATCGTATGTGTTGGTGAAAACATTTAGGCTAGTACACTAGAAATAAGACAAAACTAAGAAATTTGCACTAGAAACTAGCAAAAGATACTTACCTACAAGTTACATTTTAAGTTAGTTTTGTTTTTTTTGTTTTTTAAAAAATTGGTAAGATTTTGTGTTTTTGCAGTGGAATCACTGGCTTGATGTCTAACTACACTGCAAAAACTACACAAGCATTTTTGTTTGGTTCATAGTACAAATATCTTAGATTTGTCTTTTTCAATTGAACTAACTAAAAATTTAACTTTTCAGCAAGACAAAGTAGGAGCTTGTTAAGTACCATATTTTCCGCACTATAAGGCTCACCTAAAAACCTTAAATTTCCTCAAAAGCCGACAGTGCGCCTTATAACCTGGTGCGGCTAATATATGGACCAATGTTGAGCCACAACAGGTCTAGCAACTACGGTAAGCAGCTGCCGACTCCATTTTCCCGGTAGAAGAAGCGCGCAGTGCATGCTGGGATAGTTGTCAAAAAACTGGTTTGTTAATAAAGTTTGACTGACCCATCTACCCATAGACATGTCTATGTATCTACCTTCCCACCTAATAATCAGGTCGTCTGCAGGTCATCTAGCATCACGTTCTCCACCAACATGCTGTGCGCGAACGGAGACGGGTGACCATCGTCCAGACGCCCCATTCCAGTCGGAAGTTTCTCCTCACGACCGGAATCGGACTGTTTTGTTGACATTCTTTATGTCAACAAAGTGGCTTTAGACATTTATCCGGGGAGCTTCGGCTAGAGTTACCAAGGGACCAGCACCTATACATTTAAAGCCGTGGGGGTCGGTGGAAGAGAGACAGAGGCTGTGGCGGCAGCGTGTCGGTTGGTCTGTGCTAACCAGAAAGCAGTTGGGCACAATATCGCAACACCAAAACCATGAGTGAAACAATGACTAGTGCAGATGCTATATATAGGACTCTGGACCAATTTTTTATTATTAGACATCCATATTTGTAGTGAACGGAACAAATCATGTCCCGTTCAATACCAGACGGGTGGCAACATAACTGTGGCGTCTATTCTATGCGGCTTATAATGCGGTGCGCCTTATAGTGCGGAAAATACGGTATTCGCTGGGAACACTGGGAAAATGTCTTACGAATGAGAAAATCGGTGATTACTATGTTTTTTTCCCTCAATATTAATGAATGACAAACTCAAAACAAGCTGCTATATCTTAGCTGAAAAGTTACTCGTAAGTTAGTTTACTCTTATTTAAAGTGTTCTGAGATAGTTGCATTAAAATCGGACCCAAACTGCTTGGTGAGATTTGTGTTTTTGCAGTGCAGCAGCACGTTTGTCAAAGGTTACGGTTTTCTGGCGCGGCCTGCAGGACTGAAGCGGAGCGTTGGGGGGTTGAATACATCCTGATTTATAGCTTCAAATAGAAAACAATCACTCTGACACCTGTGGACCGATTAGCCCTGCAGGAAAAGGCAGAAGTGTTTCTGAAGATCTGGGCTGCAGTTAATCTTTCCCTGCCCTGTCGCCAGATGCACACAATCATTGCCGGGTCAGAGTGGGCCATTTAAACCCCCGCCAGCCCCCGTCAGCAGATGGTATAGTCCTCTGCTTTTGTTGTAGCGGCTAACAGAGGAGCGAGCGGCATGCGAAGGCGCTGGTTGTGTCGTGTGGAGAGAAGAAGCTGTGGCACGTCAGCAGACGCCTTTTCCTGCAAACTCGTATCACTCACCGTTTCATTACAGGGTTTCCCCCCCAAAATGTAATGTTAGAGTCGCTTTTTCTTCTTTTTTTTAATATAAATTTCGACGTGTATGTTTCCAAAAAGTCCCCGAGAATGAGAGGAAAGACGGTAAAGACGAGTAAAAAAAGAACAAAGAGTAAATGATGCCAAAGAAGTCAGATAAAAAGTTTCTTTATCTGCACTGCTTTGATATGCTGTTTGGAACAGAACAAACATACAGAGATATAATATTTACACTGTGTTTTTTTATAGTTTCCAATGCAAATAACCCAAAAATCCTTGGTAAGATTTTGTGTTTTTGTAATGCATTTAGACATAAAGCAGCTGCCAGTGGTTTCACTACAAAAACACACATTTTACCAAGTCTAGTTTTTATTGCAAATATCTTAGTACACTGGAAATAAGACAAAATTAACTTATGTCACTTTTTTATAAGTTTTAAGTGAATGGTTTCTTAATATTGATGAAAAAACTCTAGTTTCACGTCTTGCTAGGAACTACAACATTTTCATCAATGTTGAAGAATTACTGACTCAAAGGAAGCTCTTATAATTACCGCGGTTAATTTTGTCTTATTACAATATATTTACACTAGAAACTAGACAAAAATACTTGGTAAGTTTTGTGTTTTTGCAGTGTAGTTTAAAATGTGGTGGAGACAAACCCAAAGTCTAATTAATATCAATTAGTAATTCCAAAGGAAGCAGATTAAAAATGCACTCCACACTTTTCAGGTTCTGTTTGTTAAAACCGAACGCCCTATTTGGTGACAGTTCAGTTGGGTTCTGTTTATTCTGCGGAGCCACGAGAGGCTGAATGTTTCCCCATGTTCCCCTCAGTCTCTCCCTCTTCCTGTCATCCTCTGCGCTCTCTTGTAAATATCTGTCAAAGAGCTTCTGACCAACACCCTGGATCATGTATCTAACAACTCCTCGGTGCCAAAAACGCCCCTTTTTGGACAAAGTAGCTTAAATAAATCACCCAGAAACCAGAAAAGCGAAGGAAAGTGTTGCCAAGGCGAGGTGAGCGCAGCGCAGAGTGTTGCTGTTGGCATTTGCCGGGCATGGACCGAGTTTTCGGGAAGTGATGAAACAACGCCGGAGTTCAGGAGGAAGGAAATGAGCAGAAACGGGAGATGAAGACGCATCGTTTAGGTTTCCCACCAATATTCCACTGAACGTTACTCTCACCCTCCGGCTCCACACCGAGGACAAACATGGCGGAAAGTAAAAATTCATAACTGTCCTGCAACATAAAAAAATACAAAATATATAGAAATCGATCCAGTTTTAGTTGTGTGAAGACATTAGAGGTGATCTGTTATGTTCCCCTGAACAGGTGAGGAAAGGACGGAGGGCAAAACAAAACACTTGGTTTAGTCTGGCCCTTTGAAAACACTGCAAAAAAACACAAACCTTACCAAGGATTTTCCTCTACTTTCTACAGAAAATATCTTAAGACAAAACTAACTTACAAGTAGCTTTTCAGCAAAACTCATGAGCTTCTTATATGTAAATAAATCCTTAAGATGGGATAAACGTCTTCCATCTGCAGATTATTTCACTTTTAACAAGTGAATGTGTTTTGTTGAATGTCTAACGAGACATTTTTCCTGCGCTATGAGAGGAACAATCAGCTTTTCACCGAGGAATTATCGACATGAAACAGGATCCGACATGTTGCTGAAAAGTTCCGTTTTTGGTTTTGTCTTATTTCAGTTTTACTAAGATATTTCCAAATCAAAATTTAAAATATTTGGTAAAATTAGTGTTTTTTTTGCAGTAAATGTACTGTTTTAGGGCATTTGTCACTTTAAATCCAGATAAGCTGCTGCTGGCCACGCCCACCAAATCAACGCTTACACTACACACGTGAAAATGGCTGCAAACAGGTGGACAATTATACAACCATGCGTGCTTAAAAAACATTAGTGGAGCCTCCTGCGCAACCAGCCGGAATCCCAGAATAAAGCAAAGTGGCTTCTGGTGGCAGGTCAACAAAACACTTTGTCTTTTCCAGCAGCCATTGTGCAGCGCATACAGCGGGAAAACCAGCTGACAAAAAAAACATGATAGAGCTCACCTGGGTTGCTAGGTAACAGGTGGAATTCCGCTGGGGTTGCTAGGTAACAAGTGGAATTCCGCTGGGGTTGCTAGGTAATGGGTGGAATTCCGCTGGGGTTGCTAGGTAACGGGTGGAAATCCGCTGGGGTTGCTAGGTAACATCGCCTAATGTAATGTCACAAATCATTGCCTGTTGATTTGTGACATTACCTTGGGGCCATTTTTAAAATGGCTTATTTTCCAAACACCGAAAAACATGAACTTAAAGGTAAAACATGTCTGGGTGATTCATTTAAGTGCTTATGGTTCGTTTAGGAGCAGCAGGAACCCAAATGGATGTCCAAAAACCTGCAAAATGTAAATTACAACCCCTCTCTACACATGAAACAGGATTTTGGCAGCAAATTCAACCAGCTAGTTTGAATGTTTTATTTGTGTCTCTATATTAACACTCTCCCTCCTCCTTCACACCTGCCCCCAGCGTGTGACTGCCACCCTGTGGGCGCCGCAGGCAAAACATGCAACCACACCACCGGCCAGTGTCCCTGCAAGGACGGCGTCACCGGCATCACCTGCAACCGCTGCGCCAAGGGCTACCAGCAGAGCCGCTCACCTGTGGCCCCCTGCATCAGTGAGTGATGAACCACCCACAACACCAGCCACACACCAGCCACACACCAACCACACACCACAGCACACAACCACACACCAGCCACACACCAACCACACACCAACCACACACCAACCACACACCAGCCACACACCAACCACACACCAACCACACACCAACCCCACACCAACCACACACCACCACACACCAACCACACACCACACCACACACCAACCACACACCAACCACACACCAACCACACACCAACCACACACCAACCACACACCAACCACACACCACACACACCACCACACACCAACCACACACCAACCACACACCAACCACACACCAACCACCACCACACCAACCACACACCAACCACACACCAGCCACACACCAACCACACACCAGCCACACACCAACCACACACACCACACCCAACCACACACCAACCACACACCAGCCACACACCACCACACACCAACCACACCCCAGCCACACACCAACCACACACCAGCCACACACCAGCCACACACCAGCCACACACCAGCCACACACCAGCCACACACCACACACACAACCACCACGTCACACACACAACCACACACCAGCCACACACCAACCACACACCAGCCACACACCAACCACACACCACCACACACCAGCACACACCAGCCACACACCAACCACCACACACAGCCACACACAGCAACACAACCACACCAGCCACACACCAACCACACACGTCTACAACCTTTCAGTTTTTATAGATTTCCAGTGAGTCTTTGAATAAAACTTGAAGACCTGCAGGTTTGAGCAGAAACATGTGCAGGAATAACGGAAAGTGTTGCTGATTTCTGGAGAGTCGCTGCACTGCAAAAGCACAAAATCTCACCAAGTATTTTTATTTCAGTTTCTGGTGAAAATAACTTTGAAACAAAAACTAACTTACAAGTAACGTTTTAACAAGAAATGGAAGGTTGTTTCATATTAATAATTTGTAAATGTTGATTAAAAAAGTTGTAGTTCCACTGGCTGATTATGTCATTTGTAAGAGGGGAAAATGTTTTAAGTGAAATAATCTGCCAGTGAAACATCATCAATATTTTCAAATTACTGTTTTAAAACAAGCTCCTATATCTCGCTAAAAAGTTACTTGTAAGTTTTGTCTTATTTGCACTAAAGGTTGACCAAAAATACTTAAGATTTTGTTCGTAGAAAGCTAAAACGTACACTGCAAAAACACAACATGTTACCACGTATTTTTGTTCTAGTTTCTAGTGGAAATAGTTTATTTCACTTGAAATAAAACAAAACAAACTTTTCAGCAACATTTTCAGCTTCTTTTAAGTAAATAATTCCTAAATATTGATGAAAAACGTTCCTGTTCCCCTGGCGCCGTTACCTAGCAACCCTAGCCAAGCCCAGCCCATCTCCTAGCAACCCAGTTCTAGTTCCACTGGCAGATTATTTCACTTGTAGCAAGACGTTTTCCCATGTTAGGACTTAAAATAAGCTCCGATTTCTTGATGAAAAGTTACTTTTCATTTAGTTTTGTCTTATTTAAAATGCACTGAGATATTTCCACTAGAAACTAGACAAAAATAAATAAATACTTGGTAACATGTTGTGTTTTTTTTTTTTTTTTTTGTCGTCCCGATCCGTAACACTGTTATTCCACTCTCGTGTCGTGTGTGTGTGTGTGTGTGTGTGTTGTGTGTGTTTTCACTCTAAATGCAGTAGATTTGGTGTTTAATTTCCTGTGACAAACGTGTGTGTGTGTGTGTGTGTGTGTGTGTCCTGGCACACACAGCCATGTGTAAGTGAGGGCAGCTCCCCGCCACACTGAGCGCCACATTGCTGGCTCTGGGACCGGAGCGGGGCCCCCCGCCCGGCCCGGCCCGGCCCGGCAGGCCGCCGCGCTGCTCCTCTCACACGCAGCCCTGCAGCAGATGGCAGATGGGCATGAAGGGGAAGACGACAGCGGACACGGATGGTCAACGACGCAGGACTCTGAGTGGCGCTGATCTGTCCTGGGAGGGGAAGGAAACCAGTAGATGTGTGTTTGTGATCTGGGTTTTTTGAAGCAAAATATACGTGGCTGGATTTACTGCAGAGCCAGACAATGGAGCGTTTCTACATTTGCTTTTATGTTGCAGGCACTTCGATCTTTGGGATTTCACTGCAAAAACACAAAATCCTACCAAGAATTTTTGGTCTAGTTTCTACTGCAAATGTCTTGGTACATTTGAAATGAGGCAAAACTACACAGTAAAAATGCCGGTGTTGAATTAACACCCAAAAGTGTCTATATGTGTCCAAGTCAGCTGGTGTTAAATTTAACACTACAGAGAGTCACAATAACATTTACAACGGTGTTAGTGTTAAAATATATTAAAGTAACATCAGTGTAGTGTTGATCACAAAACACAATGTGGTGTTAAAAAGTAAATAATTGACTCACAAGGTGTCGATCAATCAAATCCAGTGGAAAATATTCAAATCAATACACAGAAATGGAAAGTTTAACTTTTCTTAAACCCATTTCAGTATATAGACCAAAGTTAATTTAACAAAAGAATGGGTGTCAATCTTTTAACACTTTCAAAAGTGTTACTTTAACACCAGCTGACTTTGACACATATAGACACTTTTGGGTGTTAATCCAACACCGACATTTTTACTGTGTATAAGAAGATATAAGAAGTTGTTTTAAGTCAATAATTCTTGTTTCATTGGCAGATTTAATTTATAACATGATAATAATGTTTTGTTATAAGTGACATAATCTGCCAGTTTATCAATGTTCAATTATTGACTCTAAACAAGCTCCCATATCTTGCTAAAAAGTTACTTTTATGAGTAACATTGATGTTCTAAACAGGCCTGTCGCAATAAACAATAGATAAATAATCACATGATAATTGAAAAGAAGAAAGACTTCTTGTTTATCTCTTTTTACCAAAAACTGACTGATAAAAGTCTTCAGTCTGTATATACTAAAAATAATAAAGATATTAAAGATATTGTGCTTTTGTTCTCATTATCAGCGCTGAATCCTGTGTTATTTGTATTTAAATGGTCTCATGATTGTCACTTTCGCCTCCTGAGATTTCCGTTTCCCAGGACAGAAGACGATCCCATTGAGCAGCCAATTAGCATGACGGCAGCCTCCATATGCATCCATGCTTTCTTTCATCATCTGTCCGTCTGCACAAGACGAGGCGCTGACGGCGCGGGGACTCCGAGCGGCCGCAGCAGCTGCGCCTGGCGGCCGCCACGCAGCCTTCACGCGCCCCTGTTTGTTTTGGTTGGCAGGGTGTCCATAATTTTAAAGAGACAACTGCTGCGTTGCCTCAAAACAGCTTTCCAAGAACCAAACCCCGCCCAACACACACACACTGGACTGAAAACCCTCAGCCTAATCAAAAGCAGATCCGCCAAGCCGGCGTTCCGGTAATTCTGTGTTTCGGTACCAGAGGTGTTAGCATTAGCATTTGTATTGGGGGGTCGCATACAATTAGAAGTCCAGGAGGAATTCCAACGCGGCGCCAGCGAGGGGGCGGCACCTGCCTCAAGATGCCCCGCGCCATCTGTCCAACGGGGAGATTACGCCGCAGAGTTAACCCGGCATCTGCTGGGGGCATCGGGATGTTTTCTCTTTGGGGGCAAAAACTGAAGGAGGCTGGCAAATGTAAAGCTGCAGTACGCAACTTTTATTAAAATGTCTCCATGTCATGGCAGTTTGATATGAGACAGACGATCTGATCTCACCTGCCTCCTGTCTGAGCTAATGGACCTCACCAAGCTCCGCCCAGAAACGCCCCTCGAAAGTCCCACCACTACATGTCTCACATTAACAGCTTAGCTCCTACGTCTAAACATGGTATTTTTCATTCCAACTGACTCTCTGCAGGGTATTTGAGTCGATTAGTTTAGCATTTCTGCCGGATTTTCACAAAATATCAGCCACAACATGGACAGGGGAGCCAACAAGTTCATGTCATCTTTTGTGGACGACATCAAGGTGTTTGAGCCACGATGCCTCCAACATTGTGCGCGTCACAGCTAAATGCTATCGGTCGATGAGGAACACAGCAGATCCTCAGCATAAATATAGACAAGATCACTGAGGCCTGTTGTTCTTGCAAGGCTGGGTAGGTTGGACATTCATGGTTTTGAGGGGTCGAATGTGCCTAGGACTGATAGACACGGTACTCGGTGGCTAACACGATTAGCGTGGCTAACACGATTAGCGTGGCTAACATGATTACAGTTTAGTAAAAAGCCTTTTCAGGTGAAATAAAATCTTTAATGTATGTCAGATACGGTACACATTGCATATTGATCTGTTCAGCTAACGTAAGGCTGTAACAGACAGGATTCAAGGTGTAGAAGTTGTATCGGTGCTTCCATTATGCTGTACTTGGCTAAAAGGTTTTCATAATGGATGTTTATTATTGACTTTCATTCACTAAACACAAAGAAAGCAAAGCAATAATACTTACACCAGCAGACAATCCTTTGTTCTTATTGATCCTACGACGGTTGAGCTGCAAATGTGTCGTGAACAAGTTTAATCCAAGCAAGACTTTCCGTTTCAGATTTTGGAAATCTGTGAATTTTAGATCCACACACACAATCAGGATCCCTGACATCACCTGTACAGATTCCCAACTGATGGTGGAGAACCATTGTTTTAGAGTCCTGATGTAAAAACTTTGTGTCGGTCTGCTAGTCCACAATGTACATCAGCTTGTGTTTGTGAGACGGTGACCCACTGATAGCTGCGCTGTGACGTAAAATGGGCATTAGCCAATGAAAAGCGGCCGCTGTGGTAAGGTCCATGATGTCATCTGAAGAAACGACTCTAAGACAACCAATCAGAGCCAGGAGGAGGGGCTTAGCACTGCCAATCATTCCCATGTACTTTTAGTCAAGATTTAAAGGACAGCCACTGAAAAAAACAACAAGAAAACCTCTGAAGACACTGAGCGCAACTTCCTTCTCCACCAGATGTAAACAAAGATGTAGTAGCGTCAGATTTAACGGAGGATTATTGTCTTTGGTAATAAACCACGAGGTAAAACCAGGACAGGAAAACGTAGAGTTACATGTGGAATAATCTGCTAATCAATATTAAGAAATTATTAAAACATCTCCTATATCTTGCTTAAAACTCTGTCTATGGGAGTAACTGTCTTATTTCAAGTGCATTCAGATATTTGAACTGGAGACCAGACCAAACATACTTGGTACACAGTAAAAATGCCAGTGTTGAATTAACACCCAATATTGTCTATATGTGTCCAAGTCAGCTGGTGTTAAAGTAACACTTTTGAAAGTGTTAAAAGATTAACACCCACTTTTTGTTAAATTAACATTGGTCTATATACTGAAATTGGTTTAAGAAAAGTTAAACTTTCCATTTCTGTGTATTGTTTTGAATATTTTCCACTGGATTTTATTGATATTGACACCTTGTGGGTCAATTATTTACTTTTTTAACACCACATTGTGTTTTGTGATCAACACTACACTGGTGTTACTTTTAAGATATTTTGACCCCAGCACCATTGTAAATGCTAATGTGACTCTGTAGTGTTGAATTTAATACCAGCTGACTTGGACGCATATAGACACTTTTGGGTGTTAATTCAACACCGGCTTTTTTACTGTGTAAGGTTTTGTTTTTTTGCAGTGTCAGTCGACATTCAACCAGTAAGTGTCGTTCTGTCAGAAACAAACTGATGTAAACGTCTCCGTCTGAACCCGTTTGCTTGTTTCCTGTGTGTTTTCTGCATCTGCACGGATGTTTTCACGCTCTGGACCGTCATTGATTTGCGTCTCCTGTGTGTTTCAGAGATCCCGGTGGTCAACCCCACAGCTGCGGTGAGCAGCACGGAGGAGCCAGCAGGTTAGCCTAGCCTAGCCGGCTCTGCGCCGCTGCTTTACGAGGGGAACAAAAACATATTTCTCAACCTTTCTAGACACGAACTTTTAAGGTGTGGAATAAATATTAAGGCAGGGCGGGTCTGGATGTTTGAAGTTATGAGATTTTTCCATTGTCTTAAAACCCTGGAGCGAAGGCCCGCCGCGCCGCCAGCCCATTGGCCGCAGACCTGATTGGTTACGGTATCGAGGGGAAGTTGGGAGTCCTGAGGTGTGAAAAGAGACTTGGCAAATGACTGAGGGGAAACATGTTCAGTCACTCCCTCCGACTCTCCAGCTTAGGCTCCGGTCAATTACCCGGCCCTTATTTTTCATGCAGTGGCTGTTTGCTTTGAACGGCGGTGGCGATTTGGAAATGTTGATTCGTTAGTTGATTTATAGCATATATCATCACTCAATCTGCGGATTACGCCCCCCTCCCTCTCCACCAGAGCGTTTTCGAAGCATAACAGTTATTGTTTTTACGTCCCTCTGCTTCTAAAACATTAGATGCATTTTTTTAGAGCGGTAGCTGTCGAGTTTTACTTCTCAGCTCGGCTCAAACTTTTGATTTGTGCTTTCTTTGCGTTTCAAGAACAACACTTAAAGAGTTGGAGGCATATTTAACGACTAGATACCTTGGATGAAGTTAAAAGCTGAACTTGGAAACATAAACAGAAGACACATATATTATATAGCTACAGAAGAGAAACATAGTGTTTAATATTTCCCAATGCTTATGCAGTGCAGTCTAATGTTACTGTTCATCTAAAGCCTGACTTTAATATTGGTAATAATGCTTATTGAATAAATCCCTTTAAGGCAACAGCTCAGATTCTGGATGGGTCACAACTTTTCTTCTAACAGTTTAACTAAAATTAAGCTTCAAGGTTGATTTATGCTCATTCAGTTTAGTTCAGTTTTACAAAGAGAAAAAATTAAAATAATTTAAATCCAATCACACATTCATCAAAGATGGACTATACAAAACATGTTAAATAAATTTTTTCATAAAATCATTTTTCGATAATGAGATTTTAAACTATTTTCAGCTCCTTTCAGAATGAGCCGTTTTATCGCCTCCTGTCACTTTAAATCTAAATAAGCTGCCGCTGGCCACGCCCCCAACTCTACGTTTACACTAGCACCTGAAAATGGTGCAATCATACATCTGTGAAAAGCAGAAGTGGAGCCTCCTGTAAAACCAACAAGAATGCAGCAAACGGTTTCTGGGCAACAACAAAAACACTTGTCTTTTTCAGGAGCTCAGCGTTACGTTGCTATGCAACAGGCGGAATTCTGCTGGGGTTGCTAGGGAACGGGTGGAATTCTGCTGGGGCTGCTAGGGAACGGGTTTGTATAATTCTGCTGGGGTTGCTGGGAACGAGTGGAATTCTGCTGGGGTTGCTAGGGAACGGGTGGAATTCTGCTGGGGTTGCTAGGTAATGGGTGGAATTCTGCTGGGGTTGCTATGCAACAGGCGAATTCTGCTGGGGTTGCTAGGAGGGTGGAATTCTGCTGGGGTTGCTAGGGAACGGGTGGAATTCTGCTGGGGTTGCTGGGAACGGGTGGAATTCTGCTCGGGTTGCTAGGTAATGGGTGGAATTCTGCTGGGGTTGCTAGGTAACGGCTCATTGCCTGCTGGTTTGTGATACTTCATAATAAAATTACAAAAATAAAAGTGGCCATCGATGAAATTACTAAAATAGGAATAAAAATATTTGAAAAGCCTATTAAGCACTTTTAATATTTAAGAATTACATCATCAGATGGACCAAAATATGAAGTGGATATTTTTACTTCATAAAATACCTTAAGGTAAGGTAAAAAAAAAAAAAAAAAAAGTTACAATCAGGCAAAATAATATTTTACAAATCAGTTTCTTTCAACAACAAAAACTTATGAAACTTTAACAAAAACTGCAGGTGTCTGTCTGGTGAATTTCTGGTTAAAACGTGTTTGTTTTTCATTCAGTGGGAAGAAAATCCAGAAATTTTACTCAAGAATAGAGATACTTTATAATAAAATTACTGAGGTAAAAGTAAAAAGTGCATAAAAGTAAAAAGTGTAATAAAATACTTCTAAAAGTAAATAAATTTTAAAAAGGTTACTCAAGTTCATGTAACTAGTCATTATCCAACTCTGCCTTTACGCAAGCTTAAATTTAATTTAAATAAAAGTAAATTATCTTCCCTTCGTTTAATTGCCAAGTCAAATTCCAGATTTTCCAGAGTTTCCAAGGCCGCTCAGGAACTCCATATTTGGTCGTTTTTTGATTTAGCGACCAAAAAATAGGGGCAGCTCTGTCCTGTTTACTTCTTCCTTGGGAAACTGTTAAAGAGTCAAGAACACAAGTCACTGATTGTCAATTCATCCCAGCTTCTTCGAAGCAAACCAGGAAATTCCCCCATCCGTCTTCTTCCTAAACTACCGGGCGAGAAGCCTCACCATCGGCAGCTAACCCCAGCGTTTTGTGTGAGGGGCGGTGGACACCATTTGTCCTTGTCAGGGCGCAGTGAAAGGGGGATCTCTGGTTGCCAGTTAGGCTTTCCTTCTGGGTCACTGGCTGATTCTCCATGAGCTCTAACAGGTGAAGAGCCAGCAATAAACTTCCAGGCATGGGAAAACGCTGCTCAGACTGACTGAGGGAGGGCTGTCCAAAGTTTGGCCCGGGGGCCGTTTGTGGGCCTAGGACCGATTTTGTGAGGCCCTCAAGTGCAATTGAAAAATTATACAAATTTGTCTTTTAGATGGAGACTTTTGACTTTTGTGATTGATCTCAGAAATTTTCTAGAAAACTTGGAAATTTTCTACAAAAAAGTTAAATATAATTTTTGATATTAATTGAAAATGTTGATTTTTTTTTTTCCAGGAAAATTTCTGATTACTCAGAATTTCAGATTTTTTGGCAGAAGTTTAGTATTTTTTTTATATATAATGGCTTCAACATGACGCAGTAGGTCTTGCATGTTTGAAAGAAACGTTTCTGGTTTCTTTTGGGCTCAATTGAATAATTTTGCTTTCAGTAACAAGAACAGGATTGAGGTCAGTTTGTATCAAAACAGTGCGACAGACTGGCGACCTGCCCAGGGTGACGCCGCCTCTCGCCCGGAACGTCAGCTGGAGGTCGGCTAACGGATCCCTCTAAGGGAGTAAGGAAACGGATGGATGGATGTTTCAAAACACTTGGTATAATTAGCCAAGTTTAAGAAAGAATAAGGGCTGACTTTGGTGCAGCAATGTTGGATTTTTAGTAAAAGTGTCTGGATAAACTTTGTTTTATCTTTTGTTAAAAGATAAAACCAACACAGATTTCCTTTTCTGTGTAAGGAAATCATGTTGGTAATTTTTTTTACCCTGATTACCAATGAAAAGTCTCCATCTGCATCTACAGGACAGTTGTGTATAATTTTTGAATTGCAATTGGGGGCCACACAAAATCAGCTTAAGGGCCACGAATGGTCTCCGGGCCTCACTTTGGACCCCAAACATCCATATCTTTACTTCTGAATTCCTTAGTGTAGCTTGTTCCTCCTTTTCTTTGACTAATAAAACCTGCAGCATTCAGGCCAAGTCTGCTTGGTCATTTTATGGCCTCTTTGGCCCTCAGCTTCTTCCTCCTATTTAGTCATTTCCTCCAGAAACGGTCAGACCAACTCCCTTACATTTGAGCATCATAAAAATCCTTAATTTCTACTACCTGAAAATATGGTTTTATTTTTTTTTTCTTCGTTTGGAGTATAACTGTTCTAGTATTTTCATTTTTGTTTGCTACATGATGGTGCAAAGTCATTTTCTTAGAAACTTTAGTCTGAATTCCTGCCTCATGTTGAAAAATATGTTACCTGGTTAAAAAAAAAAACGAACTTACACAAGGTCCTGCATAGGTTTAAAGAAGTTAATTCAGTAAATCCCTGGAATTCACAGAGGTTTGGGAACCACAGCTGCTTTGGAAATGCTGGCTGCCAGTCGCTAGCATCCAGCCGCTAGCTGCCAGCTAGCCGCTAGAGGCATTGCCATTAAAAATGTGCGCAAAACTTTGTCAATATTCTACTCATGTTCTCTTTATGCCAACATGGATGAACTTAGCGATTTAGCATTAGCTTCTACAACATACCATGTTGGGAAAGCATGTTAGCATTAGTGGAGCTAATGTTTACGATTAGCGATTTGGGGCTAAAAAGTTACTCAACAAGTAAATGTGTTTGAGTAGCAGTAAAAAGCTTCGCTAATCTGACTAAAATGACTCATAAAATGAAAAAAATGTGAAGTTAGCTTCTAATATTTTGAAATCTCCCAAACGTTGAGTTATTTATAAGGTGTTTCAGTTGAAATAAGTAAAATGAAATTTAAATTATTTACAAAATCCAGTGACAAACTGAAATGTGAAGCTTTCCTAACAATCATCCACATCTCCAACAGAGGACCAGCGCTTGGAATATTATTTTTGCAACATGATCGCATTCATCTGTTTTTTTTAAAACTGCGTACAGTTGTGTTTCTTATCAGTTTGGTCTCTGGCATTTCCTCTGCTCTTCCTGTGTTGATAGAAAATGTCTTTTGCAATCACACAGAGAATCGGCGCTCATATCGTTGAGTGGACAAAATAAATATTTCAGCATTTCTAGAAAACAAACCTTGGGAAATAATTACATGCATGTGCTCTGGAGCCTTTGAAGGATTTTTTTAATTCTGAATGAACTCATCAGGAAATGTATTCATCCATGAGGAATGATGTACACAGCCATCAGTGTCAGCTGTAAACTATATTTAATAACTTTGTCATTTAACTTCTTCAAGTTCCCTTAAATTAATAAAATCTGGAGCAAAATGGCTCCAACAGAACAAGATTTATGTTGGGGAAAACAGTTACATTAACAAATACACTGATTTTGAACGTCACAGTGATAACTATAACTATACAGGCACGCCAAGTAAAAATGGTACACAGTAAAAATGCCAGTGTTGAATTAACACCCAAAAGTGTCTACATGTGTCCAAGTCAGCTGGTGTTAAAGCAACACTTTTGAAAGTGTTAAAAGATTGACACCCATTCTTTTGTTAAATTAACGTTGGTCTATAATACGGAAATGGGATTAAGAAAAGTTAAACTTTCCATTTCTGTGTATTGATTTGAATATTTTCCACTGGATTTGATTGATATTGACACCTTGTGGGTCAATTATTAACTTTTTTAACACCACATTATGTTTTGTGATCAACACTACACTGGTGTTACTTTTAATATATTTTAACACCAACACCGTTGTAAATGTTAATGTGACACTCTGTAGTGTTGAATTTACCACCAGCTGACTTGGACACATATAGACACTTTTGGGTGTTAATTCAACACCGGCATTTTTACTGTGTAGTTACCCGAGACGATTGGCCCATCATGTCGTCCGCCGAAGCTTTCTTCACTGCAAAAACACAAACTTTTTACCAAATAATCTTGGTCAAGTTTTTAGTGCAGCTACAATATTATACTTGAATAAATAAAACTTGTTTTATTTTTCAGCAAGATATAGGAGCTTGTTTAAAATATAAATAAAAAAATTCCTTAATATTAATGAAAACGTTCCAGTTCCATTGGCAGATTAATGAATTATAACGCGAGAAATATGTCTTGATAAAAGTGAAAAGATCTGCCAGTGGAACTAAAACTGGGTTGCTAGGTAACGGCTGAGCTTGGCTGGGGTTGCTAGGTAACGGCTGGGGTTGCTAGGTAACGGCTGAGCTTGGCTGGGGTTGCTAGGTAACAGCTCTGGTGGAACTAGAACTATTTCACCAATTACCGACTTAAAACAAGCTCCCATATGTTGCTGAACTTGCCAGTTAGTTTTCTCTTATTTCAAGTGTACCGAGATATTTGCGCTAGAAACTAGACAAAAAAATACTTGGTAAGCTATTTTGTGTTTTTGCAGTGCCGTCATTGTAGTGACGCATCAGAGTATAAATATTTCAGTAATACACGTGTTGCAGGAAGTCGGTGAGTGTTGAGAGAACCTTAACAGCTGAAGTTTTATAAGAAAGTAAAAGTTGTTGTTTGTCTTTGTGTTTTTTGCAGATTGTGAGTCTTATTGTAAACCAGTGAAAGGAAACCTAAAGATCAACATGAAGAAATACTGCAAGAAGGATTACGGTAAGAAAACACAACTATCAGCTAGATGTTAACAGCATTGACACAACGCAGTAATTTATCACTTCCAAAACACAAAATCTTACCAAGTATTGGTTAATACAGTTGAAATAAGACAACAGTAACTTACAAGAAACTTTTTATCAAAGCTTGTTTGAGAGAATTGACTTTAAAATACTGCGGTTAGTTTACTGCTGCTGTGGTATCGACCTTCCGGACCTCGCAGGTCTTCTGGTTCTGCTCTGCATCCAGAACCAAACTTCAGCTTTCACAGATCTGGAGCAAACTAAAAACCCGCCAGTTTAGAGCTGCTTTTCTTTAGCCCAAGAAATGAAACATCAGTCAGTGTTTTGGTGTGTAATGATGGAATGAACAGAGATTATAATTTAACATTTTTGTGTACTTTGAACTGCCTTGTTGCTGAAATATGCTGTACAAATGGAACTTGATTGATTGATTTGATTGATTGATTGATTGCAGTGTTGTATAAAGTACTGAAATCTCAGAGTCTAGTAAAAGTTTAGGTTCCTCTCCAAAATATGACTTTGGTAAAAGTCCAAGTCACTGACTGAAATGTTACTTGAGTTAAAGTCTTAAAGTATCTGAACGTCTTGTATTTAAGTATGGAAATTACTGTAAAAATGGATGAACTCAAGTAATGTAATGAAAAGTATAAGTAAAAAGTAAAACAAGGCAAATGCAGTTTGAATTAAATTTTTTATATTTTGGTAAACTTGTCAAATACAGTTAAAGTAATAAACACAACCAAGTGCAGGCAAAATTAAACCTGCTAATAGATAAACCTACAGCATCATTTAGTTAAGAAAATTAGGTGCTTTAACTACAAGGTTAATAACTTAACCTGCTTTACAACTGAACCAGCTGTAAACATGTGGTTCATGTCACAAATGGAGCCCCATACATATGAACCACATACATATGTGGTTCATATGTATGTGAACCACATATGTATGGGGCTCCATACATATGAACCATACATATGGGTATATGTAGACCCTACATATGAACACATACTATGTGGTTCATATGTATGTGAACCAATATGTATGGGGCTCATACATATGAACCATACTATGTGGTTCTATGTATGGTCTTGTGTTACTTTAGCAGTCAATCAGTACGAGCGTTTCTCTCTCTCGCTTTTTTGTAACGAGTAACTAAACCACACATTGAAAATGTATCGTAGTAAAAGTATGAAATTAAGTTCGGAAATATAGTGAAGTAAAAGTGAAAGTTATCAAAATGTTCATACTCGAGTACAGTATGAAGTACTCCAAGATATACTTAAGTAAAGAAGTGAAGTCTTTTTACTTCGTTACTATACAACACTTATTGATTGACTGTTTCCACAGCGGTCCAGGTCAACGTGTTGGACATGGAGACGGTCGGGGACTGGGCCAAGTTCTCGGTCAGTGTTGTGTCCGTGTACAAAAGCCGCGGTGAGCCCCTGAAGCGCGGGGACAACGTCCTGTGGGTCCACATGAAGGACCTGGCCTGCAAATGCCCCAAGATCCAGATGAGCAAAAGATTCCTGGTGATGGGCGGCGCCGAGGGCGGCACGGCCCCGGCGGCGGGCCAGGGAGTCGGGCCCGGAGGGGGCGTCTCCGGGCCGGAGCGAGTTGGCTTGGTGGCTGATAAGAACAGCCTGGTGATCCAGTGGAGGGACGTTTGGACGAGACGTCTGAGGAAGTTTCAGCGCAAAGAGAAGAAGGGGAAATGCAGCAAAGCGTGATCCGACCTTCGCGACCTCTCCATGACTGCTCCTCCCTCCCTTCCTCAACCCCCATCGCCTTTTTTTTAATCAAGGGAACACTGTGCATACAAAAACAACTGCATGTACCTTCCATGTCTTAGGGACCAACGTTTTTGTGTACATTGTATGATTATTCTACCTGCCTCTGCGTTCGATTGGTTTGCCTTAAAAAGGGACCAACGAAAGGGTTTGAAACGTCCAAACCCGTCGAACTCCGACCTCAAGCCGGTGCGAGCGACCGTCTTCCGCCTCGTTGCTTTCGTACTTTACGTGCCGCAGGCCGTAAAGTTGCGTCCTCCGCACTTTTCCAAGGGCGTAACTTCGCAGTGCTCGCCACTTCCTGAGTCGGACCGATTTCGGCAACAGCTTGGCCAACTTGCCGGACCGCCGGTTGGCCAACCAAGTCTTCACGTTCTGATTGGTGGACTGCACCGAAGACACTTTTTGTCCCGATAGGAACCAAGGGCTCTCTCAGCAGGGACGTTTCTCCCAGTCGTACCACCGCCGCTGCTGCTCCTCATGTGGGATCTTTCTATCTGCAACTTTGTGACGCCGTTGCTGATGACAGTTTTAATTTCTCACTCGACTTCTCGGCCAAGCCCCATCTTGATTTGCGGTCCGTCTCTTTGGCAGAATGACCCCGTTTGTGCATGTGAGGCTGCGCCTCTTCACCACTAGTCCCTCCAACACATCCTGACTCACGTCTTTGTTGTTTCTGGGGACAAAAGATGAAGTGACACGGACAAATGGCTGGAATTTCAAAACAACGCAACATTTCCAGAGATGTTTTTGCTTTATGGGTAATGTCTTCCGCTGGTTGCCATCTTCCAGATGTTGCTGTTGACCAACGTAATTTTCATACTCTTTCAAGGTTTTAATGTGTCTGAAGACTGGCAGGCTCCGCTTTGCCAAAATAAGAGACTGAAACGAGAGTTTCTTTTCATGCAGTACGAAAATAGGAATTAGGCAGATAAACATCACAGCCATGTTTTTCTCCGTAGCGTATGATGACAACAAGAATGAGGCTGGAAACTTTTTAGCTCTCGCTGATTGTATTATGACATGAGAGGATTATGTTACGTCTTTTGTGCTTTTTTTTTATATATATATATTTGCATGTTTGTGGCTTCTTGCTAACGGTTAGCAGAGCGGGAGCTGAACCAATGTGAGTCTGAGGATCCAAAGGAAACCTTCCACCACGTGTTCACCCCGAGGCGCAGCGTTTCCATTTCACTGCCAAATAATTACTTTCAGTTTTATATTCAATTAGGAGACACAGAAATGTACAGCTGCTCTCAAAGCGTTTCTTATTTCACTTCCTGAAGGAGATTGTTCTGAGCAGAAGATAACAAAAATAGAGCGGATGTGAATATTAAAAGTTTAGGTCACGACTGTTGAGGTAAAGTTCTGGAATCAGTTGGTTTTAAATCCAGATATTTGATCATTTACCATCTAAAAACAACTTTATCTAAATATATATATAGTGTTTTATGCAAACGGTATTTTATGAATCATCAAACTTTCATCGTGTTTCCGTTTGGGCAGTTATTGAGAAACATGAGGTTGGAGGCGGTGCGACGCCAATGACCTTCCTGAGTGAAACATTTACTGAGATTAGAACATTTCCAATTGGTCCAACTGTCTGATATAAAACTAAATGTTTCATGTTTCATTTGGGCGAGAACGAAGTCCGAAAACTAACAGCAATAATTTGAGAAAACCAGACAAATCATTTAGTTTAAAAAACCTAATTATTTACCTTCTACATAAATATTTTGTTGGCAAGCTAAATATTTACACCGTAAAAACGCCGGTGTTGAATTAACACCCAAGTGTCTATATGTGTCCAAGTCAGCTGGTGTTAAATTCAACACTACAGAGTCACATTAACATTTGTAATGGTGTTAGTGTTAAAATAATTAAAAGTAACACCAGTGTAGTGTTGATCACAAAACATAATGTGGTGTTAAAAAAGTAAATAATTGACCCACAAGGTGTCAATATCAATCAAATCCAGTGGAAAATATTCAAAACAAGACACAGAAATGGAAAGTTTAACTTTTCTTAAACCCATTTCAGTATATAGACCAACGTTAATTTAACAAAAGAATGGGTGTCAATCTTTTAACACTTTCAAAAGTGTTACTTTAACACCTGCTGACTTGGACACATATAGACACTTTTGGGTGTTAATTCAACACTGGCATTTTTACTGTGTAGTTTGAGTTGATATTTTTATATAAATGTAAATATTTAGTTACATTTAGTTTGAATGTAACTAAATATTTAGATTTAAACTAAATATGTACCCCAGATATTAAACTAAGATAAAAATTTAGTTTGAAATATCCAGTGTGAAGCTACATATTTAGTTCCTACTAAATATTTTTAACTTTAACCTAAATACTTAGTTCAAAGATAAACATTTATTGTAAACTAAACATTTTGTTTGAAATTAAATTCATTATATTTAGCTAAAAGCTAAATATTCAATGCAAACTAAATATTTTTTGCTTGAGCTAAATATTTAATTTGAGGCAAAAATATTTTAACTTGGGAGCAAAATATTTTGTTTAGAGCTAGATATTTAGTCTTTCACCTAAATATTAACCTGCTAATTAAATATTTAGTTTGAAACAGTGACATGTATAACTGAATGAATGACTCCATGACTATATGCCTGAAAAATTAACCCCCATTTTAAAAAATCCAAATTATTGCTGTTAATTTTAAAATCTACAAACAGCATCTCATAAAAACGGTGACAGAAAATGCCCACAATCCTCTAAACTCCTTGATCTGCTTGGTTTGCAGGAGTTTTACTGTTTTCCCTTCCAGAAATCCCAAACAATCTGCTACAGATCGTATCTAGTCGCCATATATCTGGCCTGACTGACATCACAGATGTCATCTGGAGGATTTTTGGATCTTCGTGCTGAAGTTCAAAAACATCCAAAACCAGTTTTCACTCAGCCATTGCGGGAAGAAAAACTGAACAACATAAGTATTGAGGTTTATGCCAGCGCTGTTCCCATGCTCCGCTCACACTGGAGGAATTTCACAAAAATGCGGAACCAAACCGTCCGTCAATTTGTCCTCCGTTGGTTTTCCTCCGCGCCTGTCAGGCGGGTGGAGTTACAGTAGCTGCCGTCTGTCTCGCTGCGCCGCTTCAGGTCCACTTGACACTTTCTGATAGCCTGTCAGACACTTGGAGGCCCGTCGGGAGACGCACTGCAGACTTCTCAAAACTTTATTTTCTTTTCCCACGACATCTGAACTAAATTCCTTGGTTTTTAAGTGCTTGGAAAGTTGTGAAAGCGGCTCAGCGAGCCTCACAGGGAGATTCCTCCTGTTGTTTTACTTTAACAAGCCTGGCAGCTTGGCAGAGGTACTGAGGCAACGTACTTTGTTTATACACAGTAAAAATGCTGGTGTTGAATTAACACCCCAAAGTGTCTATATGTGTCCAAGTCAGCTGGTGTTAAAGTAACACTTTTGAAAGTGTTAAAAGATTGACACCCATTCTTTTGTTAAATTAACGTTGGTCTATATACTGAAATGGGTTTAAGAAAAGTTAAACTTTCCATTTCTGTGTATTGTTTTGAATATTTTCCACTGGATTTGATTGATATTGACACCTTGTGGGTCAATTATTTACTTTTTTAACACCACATTATGTTTTGTGATCAACACTACACTGGTGTTACTTTAATGTATTTTAACACTAACACCGTTGTAATGTTAATGTGACACTCTGTAGTGTTGAATTTAACACCAGCTGACTTGGACACATATTGACACTATTGGGTGTTGATTCAACACCGGCATTTTTACTGTGTAGTATCCACATGCGTATGCGTATGACTTTGCGTTTAGTTAACCCCTGCTGAGCAAACAAGTGTGAAGTATTCATACCCGTTTCACCTTTTTCACATTTTGTCATGTTGCAACCAGACTTTCATGGATTATATGTGACAGACCAACAAAAACTGGCAGCTAATTGTGAAAAAGAGAGGAAAACTACCCATAGTTCCCATCTGCAAGGTGTGGCAGGCTTTAATATTCAGCCCCCATGAGGTAAAACTTTATTGGACCACCTTCAGCTGCTGTTGCAGCTCCGGATTAGGTGGCGAGGATCTGAGGACCGACTCACGCCTTCTTAAACTGGTTTATGACTTTATGTAAACATCGTAGCTGTGGCTTCTTTGAGCAATGGCCGCCTTATTTCACGTCTACAACTTGGTCTGCTGACAATATTCTCCCACCTGAGCTGTAGATCTTTACAGCTCCTCAAGAGTTACAGAGAGTTTTTGGCTGCCATTCTGATGGCAAAACTGCAAAAACACAAAATCTTACCAGGCATTTTTATCTAGTTTCTAGTGCAAATATACACAGTAAAAATGCCGGTGTTGAATTTAACACCCAAAAGTGTCTATATGTGTCCAAGTCAGCTGGTGTTAAAGTAACACTTTTGAAAGTGTTAAAAGATTGACACCCATTTTTTTTTTGTTAAATTAACATTGGTCTATAATATTGACATGGGTTTAATAAAAGTTAAACTTTCCATTTCTGGGTATTGTTTTGAATATTTTCCACTGGATTTGATTGATATTGACACCTTGTGGGTCAATTATTTACTTTTTTAACACCACATTATGATTTACTTCAGATTATTTCAATTAAAACGTGAGGAAAATGTCGTGTTATAAGTGAGATAATCCGCCTGTGCAACTAGAACTTGGTTGCTAGGCGACGGGCTGGGCTTGGCAGGGGTTGCTAGGTAACGGCGCCAGTGGAACTAATTCTTTTTTTGTCAATATTAAGTAATTTTTACTCAAACCAAGCTGATATTTCTTGCTGAAAAGTTATTTGTAAGTTAGTTTTGTCCAGAGTTGCATAGTAACTACTTGCATTTACTCAGATTTATTGAGTAACTTTTTTTTGGAACTTTAAGGAATATTTTTTACTTCACTGTACTTTTTACTTTTACTTGAGTAATTTTATTAAATATTTGAGTAAAATTTCTGGGTTTTCTCGCCAATGAATGAAAAACAAACCAAAAATTGGTCAAATAAACACCTGCAGTTTTTGTTAAAGTTTTATAAGTTTTTTTGTTTGTTTGTTGTTTTTTAACTGATCTGGAAAAAAATTCTTGTGCCTAATGTATTTTTTTAATTACTAATATGAATTATTGTTATTTTTGTCCTTAAAATACCAAACTTTCCACTTAATTTTAGATTTTGGTCCATGTGATTATGTAACTTTAAAATTTTAAATGATTGATAATTCGATCAATTAGACTGAGTAATTTCTTGGACGGATACTTTGTATTTTCACTGGAGTAAAAATACGTTGCAGTATTGCCACTTCAGTATAATTTTTGGGTACTTTTCCTCCTCTGGCTTTGCCTTATTTCAAGTGTTCTCAGATATTTGCACTAAAAACTAGACCAAATAGTTCTTGCCTAATAATTTGTGTTTTTGCAGTAAATCTTTTGAAAATACACAAGTTTGATGTCAAAAAGCTGTTAAAACCGAACATGTAGACGTGAGGATTTTGAGGATGACTTCACTTAAAAATGTTGAACTCTGAGTTCGGGAAGGTCCGGTTTGTGAGCAGGGGTCTGAATATTTGTGTGTTTCATTAGCTTGGCGCTCTCGGCTCGTTGACCGGCTTCTCGCTCGCGTTGTAAATATGAACTGGGCCGCTCCCGGGTTGCCGTGGGACGCCTGATGTGTATGGATGTACAAACCAGATGATTATGGATGTAGAAACCAGGAACATATGCTTTTTTTTTTTTTTTGATTACGACCCGAGACGCTTGTTACGCAGAATGTAAGCCTTTTCCTTTTCCCAGACGACAAAACGCCCAAATGTAAATTGATTCCACACCGAGGATGAGAAGAGCCGCCATGTTCTGTAACATTAACATCCTCAAGATGACGAGGTTTGAGTTTCCACTTGAATGTCTTCCCTGTGCATTCTTGAACCACTGACTTTTTCATCTAAATGGTCAAAAATAAATTATTAGTTAATGAACTGTGTTTGTGTTGGTTTGCCATTGGAATGTGTTAAAAGATGAAAGTGAAGCAGAGAGCATTTTCCTCCATGTCGAGCCCTGCAAGAGGAAAACGTCTAAATAAACAATCAGGAAGCCAAACTCCTGGACCAGGCCGAAGCAGGAAACTCGTCCCTACACAGTAAAAATGCCGGTGTTGAATTAACACCCAAAAGTGTCTATATGTGTCCAAGTCAGCTGGTGTTAAAGTAACACTTTTGAAAGTGTTAAAAGATTGACACCCATTCTTTTGTTGAATTAACATTGGTCTACAATACTGAAATGGGTTTAAGAAAAGCTAAACTTTCCATTTCTGTGTATTGTTTTGAATATTTTCCACTGGATTTGATTGATACTGACACCTTGTGGGTCTGCCGCGCCCTTCTAGCTTCCAATACTCCAACTGAGACCGTGTGTGTTAACAGGTGGGTTTTGATTTGAACGCACTTCCTCTTCATTTGTTTGCGAAAATAGATTCTTTATTTCTTATAAAATTAGTAACAAAATAAATATCAGACAATGTCCTACATCTTAGTCGAAAACGAAAGTAAACTTAATATGGCGTTTCAAGTAAAAAATGCAAAGTAACAGGTCAAATGGAAAGTGAAATTAAATGAAATGTAAGTGAAATGGTCAAAAAATCATTTACCAACCCTCCCGTACACACCAGACATTTGACAATGCCTCCAACAAGCACCCGGTGTGTTTTTAATTATCTAAATTAATGGGAGGGGCTAACCAATTACCAACATAATCAATTCTAATTTACAAATTAACTACAGACTTAATTCTAACTTTCCAAAAATAAACTAAATTAATAGAAATTACAAGTTGCAAACATTACATAAATGGCCACAACAGGGTCAATTACTGTATTTACTTTTTTAACACCACATTGTGTTTTGTGATCAACACTACACTGGTGTTACTTTTAATATATTTTAACACCAGCACCGTTGTAAATGTTAATGTGACTCTGTAGTGTTGAATTTAACACCAGCTGACTTGGACACATATAGACACTTTTGGGTGTTAATTCAACACCGGCCTTTTTACTGTGTTTTTCCCAGCTGCAGTGTCGTCTTTCCTCGTCTCCCTGAGCTCCAGCATTCGGCTCCATCCTGCCCACTCAGTGAAAATTACAGGAAAGCAACAATTTATTATCACTGTCCCCCAGGTACGGCTGTCATAAACGCTGGAATTTTGCCTCTGCATCAATTTTAGCCATCCTGAACTTCCATCAGGTTTTCAGACTTTTTAAATTTTTTTTCCAGGCCTGCAATCAAAATGGATTGCTATCCAGATTTAAAGGGAAACTAACATTTTGCTGGTTTTTGTACTTTCATTTGGGTTTTAACTGCCTATAGAAACAGTCTATGCGCTTTAGGAAGAAAAAATCAAACACCGAGCCATGTCTTGGCAGTACGTTTACATTTTTGGTGTCTGGAAAATTTGGAAAACCTCTGGAATGTAACATTGCAAATCGGCAGGCGCTGCAATGACAATGTCAAATTTATTTATATAGCACTTTAAAACAGGTATAAAACTGCACCAAAGTGCTGTACAAGAACGACAACACAAATAACAAAGCAGAGCACAAACAATACATCAATTAAATGCCAAAGAGTAAAAATGAGTTTTAAGAAGCGATTTAAAATGATCCAGGCTGTGGGCAGATCTAATCTGGAAAGGTAAGTTATTCCATAAAACAGGAGCAGCAACAGAAAAAGCTCGATTTTCTTTCCTCTTAAGTCGAGTCTGAGGAACTGTCAGTAATAACTGATTATTAGAGCTTAAGGTTCTGGACACGGACCGGAAATTTAAAAGGTCTCGAAGATAAAGGGGGGGGCTAACCCATTTAAAACTTTATAAGTTAACAAAAGAATCTTAAAATCTATTTGATAAAAAACAGGCAGCCAGTGTAAAGATGCCCCTTATATGGTCATGCTTCCTGGTTCCTGTGTGAAACCGTTGAAGTTGCTAAATCTGTGATTTATCTGCATTGTTACCCAGCAACCCCAGCAGAATTCTGCTGGTTCCCTAGCAACCCAACCTGAGCTCCAGCATGTTTGGTCAGCTAGTTTTATCACTGTATGCACTAGAACTGTATAATAATATTGATTTCGCAACATATATCGATATTTTCTTTCCTAGAAAGAAATCGATATTCATCCTCAAGTATGGTAACATCCAACTGTCACCTTGTTCACTCACTGCTTGGCTTCACCAGGTCATCAGGCTTAGAGTGATTCCTTCAGATGTTCAGGTTAAAAAGGTATCAAACTATTCAGAGCAGGAACTTGGTTCACTTTATTTACTTTACTAATGCATGTCAGCTACAGTTTGGACTGTTTCAACTAAAAGAAACATGTTTTCTCTCCACTTCTTTGGTTCATTTTGTCCAGCTGTCCACTTTAAGTCTGTGTCCAACCAGAACCAGGTATTGTGTAGTTGGAGCTTTTAATCAGTTTTCAGTTAAATTCATTCAGTCCAACTTTATAACAGTCACAAAATGTCACCAAAATCACTCTGTCCCTCTGAAATCCTTCAGAAAATCACAAAAGTGTATAGAATTGTATCGTCCGCTGAATATCGTGATATATCTCGTATCGTGAGCATAATATTGTGCATCGTATCGTATTGTGAGATTATTGTATCACTACAGACCTAGTATGCGTTGTACAATGGCTGCTGGAAAAGACAGGTGCTTTGTTGTTGATTTTGACATCAGTCAAGTGTAAGCATGGAGTTGGGGGGCGTGGCCAGCAGCAGCTTATTTAGATTTAAAGCGACAGGACGCCCTAAAACAGCTCAAAATAGGCAGAACTGATCAGACTGAAATCTGATCATCTAAGAATGACTGTGCAAAAAAATGTGGTGAACATGTATAAAAGGTCACCTTTCAGTGACTCCTAGCTCTGCAGGTGGCAGTATTTCTTACTTCTATTGTCCTGAAGCCTCTGTTGGGCCGCGATCCATTCGGTGAGCAACAAAAAGTCACATTTACTGTCAAACATAGTCGCAAATATTGGACAATTCCTCGCAAAAACTTCTGTCCATAAAATAAGTGATTTTGATGCAAAAATAAAACAGTTAAATTACAAAAACAATCACGAAATCCTACAGGGAAAGTTTTGTTTCAGTATTCACCTCACTGCTTAGAACCTGTTTGGATACACAGAACTGCAGATTAGGCCAAATACTTTCCATTTTTCCCCATTTTCTATCCAACACACACACACACACACCAGGAAGCTTAATTTGTGGCCAAAGTAGCCTGATCGGCTCTAAGTGAAGCCTCATTACCGCCGCATTTTCCAGATCTCTCTCCTTCTTATGTCCGTCTCCTCGATATTTCTCTTTTCTGCCAAATTCACAATGAATTTGATTCATTTCGCTCAAAAATGTCTCCAGGCCTCAGATTTCCTCCGAAGCAGAAGGAGCGCCGTGTTTGTCCGTGGATGTGTGCAGCAGGAGTCAAAGGAGGAAACCACCGAAAAGCACAAAACAAGTGGAGAGAGATCCATGCTGAAGCAGATCATAAATATTCATCTCTTCTTTTCTCCCTCGTCTTTTTGTGAGAGTGAAAGCAGCTGCCCTCCTTCTGAAGCCGATAACATGCGTGGCAATGACCGCTATGCAAACATCTGTCATCGTTCAAACCATTATTTTTTATTATTTTGACAAGCTGCTCAATGTTTTTCCTTGTATCTCTGGAAATTAGACAAAACTAACGTGTAAGTAACTTCCCGTCAACTTATAGGAGCTTGATTTCAGTTATTAATTCCTTAATATTAATTTTTTGTTTTTTTTAAATTATTGGTTCCACTGGCAATTTCTTTCAGTTATGGGAAAATAGTTTTGTTAAAAGTGAAAACCAGTATTTCTCATATCGTGAATAATAAGGAAGTATTGACTTACACAAGAGGATTAGTGCCACTGAAAAGAAATCTGACTTTTTCCCCTCAAGATGATTTTTTTCCTCAAAAATTTGACTTTTTTTTTGTTGCAAAATTCTGGTATTTCTTCTCAGAATTTTTTTAAAATCTTTTTTTTCTTTTCTGACTCATATCTCTGAATTATGTCTTTAATCTTTTAGTTTCTTCCAGTGTCCCTGTTCCGCTTCCGTAGACATAAAGCTCCTGAATCTTATTGAAAAGTTCCTGACGAGTCTTACTTCTTGGTAGAGTTTTGTGTTTTTACAGTGCATGTTCTTTCTACCTTCCACCCATTTCATTTTTTTTTTTACACATCGTCTGAGCGATAAGACGGTTTTCCAGATGCAGACGGTGTCAAAGATCCCACGGCGCTGCTGTTTGCACAAACCCCGGCTGCCTTGTTCCCGTTTTTATTGGAGAAACAAAGTTTATTGGTCCACTGAGTGACGGAGGAGCAGAGAAACCTAAAACCGGTGTGGTCCCAGATAGCAGCTTTGTGCAGCTCCTAATCCGCCCTGCAGCTTTCCGTTTGATTGGCTGCTGTTGAAAATGGGGATGAATCTGCCTCTTCAAAGCCCGTAACACAAGAGGAAGTGTGTGTGTGTGTGTGTGTGTGTGTGTGTGTGTGTGTGTGTGTGTGTGTGTGTGTGTTAAGGTGATAACAAAAAGTGGATTGTGCGCAGACGGACAGAATGAAATCCCAGCAGTGAAAATTTTCCATAACTTCTTTCTAAATTGACAGACTTATTACAGAACAGTTGAAATTACTATTAAACCGCAATTATAATTTTGGCTTTGGAGACGAATTATTCAATTAGGACACAGACATTCGTCTATTTATGTAAGGAGCAGAGTGTTCATGTTGTGATGGAGACGTTGGGCTGGATAGAGAGAAAGCCTTGGCTTAACGGAGGCTCAATTAAAGGGGGGAACCGTGTATTTCTGTTCTTTGATAAATGATTTAACTCAAGAAAACAACACATTCATAAAGAAATATGAAGAATTAAGTAAAGATGTAACAATTAAAATGCAAGTCGGTGGCAGTCCAAGTACCTCTAGTGCTACTCATATCATCTGTGGAGGATATTTCAGCAACGAGACCGTGTGTCACAAAAACACAAAGTCATAATAAAAAAACACTACACTGCAAAAACACTGAATCTTACCAAGTAATTTTGGTCTAGTTCTAGTGAAAATATCTTAATACACTTGAAATAAGACGAAACTAACTTAAAAGTAACTTTTCATCAAATCTTAGCAGCTTGTTTTAAATAATTCCTTAATTTTGATGAAAATGGTCTAGTTCTATTGGCAGATAGATTAAATTATAACATGGAAAATTTCTTTTTATAAGTGAAATAATCTGCCAGTGGAACTAGAACTGGGTTGCTAGGTAACGGCTGGACTTGGCTGGGGTTGCTAGGTAACTGCTGAACTTGGCTGGGGTTGCTAGGTAACCGTGCCAGAGAAGCTAGAACTTTTTCACTAGTATTAAGAAATTGTTGACTTAAAATAAACTTCTTGCTAAAATAATATCTTGCTAAAAAGTTACTTGTAAGTCAGTTTTGTCTTATTTCAAGTGTACTAAGGTATGTACAATAAAAACTGGACCAACAAATTGTGGTATGATTTAGAGTTTTTGTAGTGCATACAGTCAACAACTGAGAAAACCAACAACATGGATGGCATTTTGATGAGAGCCATCATCAAAATGATCAGTACGTCAAATATGTTGGTCATCGTTCTAATTATTATGGTTCAAAAGAAACAAAACTGACATTATTTAGAAATTGCAGCGACTCTCCATCATTTATCTCCAAATGACATTTGGTTTTATCGCTGTTTATCGGTCGGACCTCTTCAGGATCCGACTGACAAACATTGTTTTATTTAACTTGCTCCGTCAGATATGAAGGTCGCCATCTTAGAAAAACCACCAGGTTCAATGGAGACACTGAATTTTCTTCAGATATGAGTTTTCATGTTTCTGGGTTGCTTTGTCATAAACTGGCAAAGTGGATTTCCCATTAACCTGCAGTTTATCTGCTGAAGTTCATTAATCTGTTTAATTAGTTTCTACTTAGAGGAATGCAAGAAACTGGATTTAAACACAATAGTTAAGTTAGCAGTGATAAAGCTAAGAGTTTACTGCGAATTATCAAACTCAAAAAAACTTGTAGTTCAGCTGCAGTAAATTTTCAAAGGTGTTTTTTCTAATGGGTTTTTTTTAGAGTCGTCTTTGCTTTGTGGAGCAGAACTTTCTGAAAGTTTCCCTGCACCGTTTCTCTCTCATAAAAAGCTAGATTTAGCGAGAAGGCCCCCCCCGTGTCCTGCGCTCCTCACCCCGAGGCTCCACTGTAACGTACTGTATGGGGTTGGTCCCATTTGGGCCCCATCTGTTGGCACTTAGCACCAGCTTCCCCGCCTCTGCGCTGATCTCCGGTCTGTATTAACTGCCCTAATTTGTCTGCCGAAGCCGACTCTGATTGCTACCATGTGACGCTCTGTGAGACACCAAGGATGTCTGCTGGACAGAGGGAGGAAGAAACTCTACCATGGGAGACACGGTGGGAACCGATGACGGTTTAGAGATTAGAGCCACTGGGAAAAAAAATAACTTTTCTCAGAATTCTGACTTTAATCTTACAAAATCAAAATGCTGAATGTTGAGGAAAAAATGTTAGTTATGAAATTTAAGTCAGAATTTTGAAAGAAGTCAAAATTCTGAAAAAACGGTAGAGTTCTAAGATTAAAGTCAAAATTGTGATAATAAAATCAGAAGTTGGGAAAGAGCCGGAATTCTGAGAAAAACTCAGAATTTTGAGAAAAGTCAAACTTTTGAGAAAAAATTTCAGAATTTTTTCTTTGGCTCCATAGAGTTTACTACAAACGGCTGAAAAGATTAATCATATTTATCATGATTAATCGATTATTTAAATAATTGTTAATTCATTTTGTACATTTTTAAACATTAACCTGGAATATAAAGGCTCAGAAAAAAAATTGCTGAAAGAAAAACATATTTGGACCAGTAATAAAGCCAAAACTGTACATTTAAGATTAAAAAAGAAACTTTTTTGTAAATGTGTTTAACCCAAATCTCCTCTGGTTCATTGTTTTAGCTTCACCCAGTTCAAATTAAAGGAGTCCTCTGTTGTTGCATTCAAGCCATAAAATCTTTATTTTTTACTTAAAAAATAAATTGAATAACTTGTTTATTCAAATCTTTTAAAGTATTTCTTTAAAAAAAAAGCTGGGGATGAAGGTGAAAAGTGAACAAAACGAGAAAACTTCTTCAAAATGACATGGAAAAATGAAAAGACACAGAGATTAAAGGAAGACGGATGTTCGGCCTTTTGGTAATTTCACAGTTTCAGCTGGTTTCACTCACACAAAGAGACACATTTCAGAAAAGGTAGAGATCCAATCTGCACCGCTGAATATTCAGCTCAGAGACAAGCTGCCAGGTTTATACCAGACATGTTACGACAGTAAATAACAAAGTTAGCAGCACCGCATTTTTAGGCTGCGTTCACACTGCAGCCTGAAGTGACCCAGTCCCGATGTTTTTGACGTAATACGACCTGTATCCGATCTTTTCATGGCAGTGTGAACAGCTCAGGTCAGATTCTTTTAGAATGTGACCCATATCTGATACGTATCCGATTCAAATGGACCATAACGTCCAGGTCTGATTCATCCCACTGAACGTCTCTGATTCTCAAAAATCTCACTATTCTGTGTCCTGATACAAAGGGAAGAAAAACAACAACCATGATGGACTATATGAGGATTAAGTTGTTAATATGTTGCTCCGGTTGGACAACAACTTCAAATATGTAGCTAAGCTCCACCGTTAGCCTCCATGTTTACTTCCTCAAACTCTGACTCTTCTTCTTTTATGGCGGTTGGCAGATCACTGAGAACGCTGACGCTATAGCGCCCTCTACCGCGCATGCGGGACACTTTCAGGTCGTTTTGCCCGTTCACACTGCAAAACACATACAGGCCATTTACTGGCAGTGTGAACGGCCCGGCAAAAAAAAATTGGAATTGCCAAAAAATCGGAATTGAGTCACTTCAGGCTGCAGTGTGAACAACACACCCTTAGTTAGAGGGAAAGCAGCATTCAGACATCCTCATTAATGTTATTTTAATATATTGCCATACAAATCACAGCCCTAGTTAGGCTTCTCCCAAAAAACCTACAAGTCTCATTTAGTAAACTAGCTGCTTCACACGTAGCTCGTTCCACAAGCTAACGTCACCTAATATTAGCGTGTCAGTCTTGGTTTTAACAACTATTCTACTGCCTTGAAATTGTTTTCCTAACCTGGTCCAGGTTGCTGAGAGTAGATGGAACAACTAACTGGGCAAACCTGGAGGACTGGGATGGATTTCCACCATCAAGATACAACAATGGATGGTTTATCCACCTGACTCCATACTTATCTTTTTTTTCTTACTGAAGTGATTTTAGTTTCCACTGAAGCCAAAGCAATTCTTTAGTACAAAACATCAAAGTCCAGTTCGCATAAATTATAAAAACTTTGGCAAAGTGTTTTCATTTCAGGGTACATATTTAAACATTTTTGTTCTTCCATTTTAGTCTCTACAACTTGAAAAAATGTTTACTAGCAACCCCGCAGAATTCTGCCCGTTACCTAGCAACCCGGCAGAATTCGCCCGTTACCTAGCAACCCCGGCAGAATTCCGCCCGTTACCTAGCAACCCCGGCAGAATTCCGCCCGTTACCTAGCAACCCCGGCAGAATTCCGCCCGTTACCTAGCAACCCCGGCAGAATTCCGCCCGTTACCTAGCAACCCCGGCAGAATCCGCCCATTACCTAGCAACCCTAGCAGAATTACACCCGTTACCTAGCAACCCAGATTCTGACCAGCAGCAGCTTATTTGAATATAAAGTGACAGGAGGCCCTTAAACAGCTCATACTTAAAGGAGAAAATAAAATCTCATGATCTAATAATGATTCTGTGCAAACATGTTTAGCATAGATGTATCGTAACCTGTTCAAGGAAGCATAATGTCACCTTTAAACCCTTTATTTTAGCAGCTGCATTTGCTCTTGTATACAAAATACGACTTTAAGTTTTGTTCAGTTCAATTCACTATAACAATAAAGCACCAGTTCACAACATCTCAAGGCTCTGACAAAAAAATAAATAAATCAAATTTATATACACAATTACATAAATCAATTCAATCCAGTCATACGAACTAAAGTGAGTTTTGCTTCAGTTTCAGAACGTGACATTGTGGCCGTGTCAAGGGACAAAAGCTGAAAACATGTCGCAGAGAAAGTTTCGTTTCCACTGGGAGAAGTTTAAAATGCTGGAGAAGAAGACAGGAGGTCAGGCAGTTCATCTCGGACCGCTGCCCTGGCGACTTTGACCCCGGATGAGAGGTACACGACTGATGGATGGCTGTGTGTCTGCGGACTCAGACACACAGCCACAGACCAATTTGTCTGTGTAATAAGCAGTGGCCAACAGTGCGCAACTCGGGTCGAAGGTGAATGTTCCAAAAAATGTGAACTTTCGCTCATTTGAAGACTTTTCAAAGCATCACAGTGTCTACACAACAATGAAGGAGCATACCAGAGGCTACAGTCCACCAATTAGGACAATTTGTCTTCATCCTTGTTTATGTTAACTTTGACTAAAAATGTCAGTTAGAAGAAAAGCAGCAGAATAGTAAATCAGATTTGTCCCAGAATATTATGATAAAAATACCAAATAAATCTTATTTGATCGTATATTAGTGGTTTGCAACAAACTGATATAAACGCTAAAACTAGCAATGCTGCACAGTGAAGCAGTGAAGGAAGTGAACTTCAAATGTACCAAGATATTTGCACCAGAAACTACACAAAAATACTTTTTTTACAGTGCTTGTCAGTGTTGTATAAATACTGAAATCTCAGAGTCAAGTAGAAGTATAGATTCCTCTCCAAAATATGACTTTGGTAAAAGTCACTGACTGAAATGTTACTTGAGTTAAAGTCTTAAAGTATCTGAAACGTCTTGTACTTAAGTATGGAAATTACTGTTAAAATGGATGAACTCAAGTAATGTAATGAAAAGTATAAGTAAAAAGTAAAACAAGGCAAATGCAGTTTGAATGACATTTTTTATATTTTGGTAAACAGGCTAAATTAAACCTGCTAATAGATAAACCTGCAGCATCATTTGGTTAAAAAATTAGGTGCTTTACCTACAAGGTTAATAACTTAACCTGCTTTACAACTGAACCAACTGCTTAGTTTCCCCTCCAGGACAGAAAATACAAAGTTTTTGTAAGCCTTAAGTTTCCCTTCAAGTGGTCAGAGCTGAAAATGAGAAAAATAAATAGTCAGTACAGAAAATGTGGCCAACATGAAGAAAAAAAGCCGTTAGGATTAATTACTCTACTTCACAAACTATTGGTGCAACAACAGGTCATTATGTGGCATTAGGGACATTTGGCTGCTGCTCATCAGGAGACTTTGTGTTTAATGGGAGAAGAGAAACAGGTGTTTCCTATTGGTGGAGATGAACAAACAGGTAAGTAGCTACTGACTGTAGCAGCCAATCAGTAGGTCAGGTCAAAACTCCAGCGTTTCTCTCTCTCACTGTAATGAGTAACTAAACCACACATTGAAAATGTATCGGAGTAAAAGTATGAAATTAAGTTCGGAAAAATGGTGAAGTAAAAGTAAAAGTTATCAAAAATGTTCATACTCCAAGAAAGTATGAAGTACTCCAAAATATACTTAAGTAAAGTAGTGAAGTGTTTTTACTTTGTTACTATATAACACTGGTGCTTGTCCCTTAAAATCCACATAAGCTGCTAGTGGACAAAATGAACCCCAGAAAGCATGTGACGGACTCTCCCAACCACCCAGCGCCACAGGGTCATTCGCTCGTCTCTGTTGTGACTTTGCTCCGCTGCTCAAACCGACTCGGTTCTGCCCGGAAAACTCTCCACCCGAGCAGATCCGGAAAGACTAATGACAACTTCTGGCTCGTTATTCAGCCACCCGGTGGAAACCCACCACGGATGTTTGACCTCAAACATATTTTCTGTTGCTCTCCGACAGGCTTGACACTAATTCCCTCGCTGGCCCAATAAACCAATGTCACACGCGAGTTCAGAAAGTATCCGCAGCTCCGAACCGTCCTCTTCATTGACGTTTATCCGGTTTGTCCAAAGGGTTACCGGCCGCTTCCTGGCTTACACCAGAAGCAAACCTCCCTTTGCTGGTTCGCCAGAGGAAGTTCTGGACAGCCGGGCCGTTGTGTTTGCCAGAGAAAGCAGGAGTCAGGATTTTGGTTCGACAACACAAGCACCTGAGAAAATACAGGCAGCCCACCACCTATCGTACCAAATAAAGTCACGCCGGCGTGGAGTGTGGGCTTAGCCTGATGAAAGACGCCACTCTGCAACCGCACCCACAGGGCAATAAAACGCCTCGCCAGCGCGATGGTGAGCCGATGGTTAGGTCTGCCTTTCAGGGCAAAGGAAGGCTTCATCTGTGTGTTCACACTGTGGTTACAGGCACTGAGAGTTCAAAAAAACAACTATGGTTTCAGCTCTGGGCTTCACAGTGACAAGGGAACAGTTAGGACTGATGTCAGAACAAGTTCTCCTTGGAAAATCTCTCAGTAAAATCAAATTAAGACATTTCAGTGCCTCTACAGCAGTGGTTCTTAACCTTTTTCGATGTACCGAACCCCCCAGTTTCATATGCACATTCACCGACCCCCCCACCCCGACACACAAAATACTTTGCGGTATTCTGATTTAGTAATGTAATAATGTAATCGTATCAGCTGTGTTACCACCCCACGCCACTGGAGGCATTAGCAACCCCAAAAAGGTGCGACTAAGGAGCAGATTTAGACTATAGAATTTGCTCCTCCACAGCTCTGATTGGCTAAGCAATGTAACGTGATCCTCTGATTGGCTAAGCAATGTAACGTGATCCTCTGATTGGCTAAGCAATGTAACGTGATCCTCTGATTGGCTAAGCAATGTAACGTGATCCTCTGCAGCAAGTGATGTCAAAGCGCGGCATCATCACGACTTTACACAGGTGAGTCTTTACCTCAGAGGCTCCGCCGAACCCCTGAGACCGACTCACCGAACCGCTGGGGTTCCGCCGACCCCAGGTTAAGAACCACTGGTCTAAAGGGAAGAGTATCTTAACACTTAATGTATTTAGCATTCAGTAATGTATTCAGTTTTTACTAATGTTAACAATGTTCTGAGTCTACAATCACCTGAAAGCTCAATGGGGATCAAACCAGGACGAAGTTAGACCAATTTGAAATTTGGTGTTTTTTCTGCTTTTACAGTGATTTCTGTCTTTGTAGTTCCATCTGGTTTAGTGTTGTGTTTAGCTGTGACATCTGCTGAGATAATGCTGCCATCAACTGAACCTCCTTCTACAGATGATGCATTTTTCAATGTTTAATCTTGTCTCTCTAACACACAAAACTTCTGGCTGAGCTTTAGCTGGGACGACGGATGTTTTCCCACCTGAAAACACCTAATTTAGGAACAAAACTGCAACATTTGTTGCTTTTTCAGTTTCTGAGGTTCTTTTTCTCTCTGCTCTGAGTCAAACCAACCAAACTCCTTGAGCAGCCTGTTCCCCTCCTCGCCTGTGGGGGCGCTGCACCAAGAACCACTGAAGGAAATGGCACAAAAGCCTTTGAAGACACTGAACACAACTTCCTGCTTCACCAAATGTAAACAAAAATGGAGAGTCAGTTGAAGGATTTCTCTTTTGTCTTTGGTTCAAGAAAATAAGTAATTTCTCCTGCTAACGATAGGCTAGCGCGATTGTTTTGGTTGTATTTACCCAGAATGCCTGTGTGCGTCAGCCCACTTCCTGTTCACGTTTGCATTCGAAAGGCACTAGAGTTCTCTTCAACCAAACCGGGACTAAGGTTTGCAGGCAGACCAGAGTTCGATTAGCATTCACACCACACCAAACGAACCAGAGTTGGACTAAAGTGGACCAAATGGGACTGGTGCGAATTCAAGTCGGTGACTCCGTTTCTTAGACAAAGAGAACTTTTAAGGTTTTGTGGCACTATTGACCTTTATTGCAGATGATTACACAAGACAGGGGTAAAGAGAGAAAGATGGAAGAAATGAAGAAAGCATTTTGGTACAATGGTCACTCTTGGTGGTATGATTTACCATTAACCCATGTTTTCTCCATTTGCAGACAACAGTTTGGCTCCTCATCTAATCTTAAGTCTCTTCTGATTGGGACATAATGCGTTGCTGTTTGAAATCCATTTGCCTGCGTCGCCTTGTGGAGCAGATTCTGCTGAGTTTGCAAGACAGAACTAAACGTCCTCCTTTAAAAATGTGTTTTAAAATAGTTTCAAACCTCAGACATGCAAACAGGTAATTTCAGCAAGAGATGAACCAGATTTACACATAATTAAAAACACTACAAAGTTGAAAACAGCCCCAAAAAAGAAATACCTATGCTTCTGTTCCACAGTAAAACCATATATATATATGTTTGAATATTAAAAAACATACAAATGACAGTTGTCATTAGGGGCCAAACTCGCGGGCTCCCTAGTCAGGAGGCGCCACACCAATAGCATCCATAATGACAACCAGCTGACAGAGCTTCATAAGCTCACTGGAATGTGAACGTCTCTTCAATTTTCATGTTTTTCTGAAGACAAATAAAAGAAAATAAAACATAAACAAAGCGAAGCTGAAAAGAACCAAAAGGGATTCTGTGTCGCCTCTCTGTTTATTACAACCCTTAGATTAAAAAAACAATAAAATACAGATGAGTGAAGCTTGCTTTCACAACACAAAATGTGTTTAATGAGAAAACCAGCAAACGTCTCTGAGAAGTCACGAATCTCTCATTTTTCAGCCTGATCCATCCTCTACCTGACTTTTACATTTTATAGAAATCGATTAAAATAAACCAATAAATAAAGCTCTGATTTACCACTGAAAATACATTAAATAAACAGCTTTAATGACGCTAAGGCAGGATCATGCTAACAAGTAAAAACGGACATTTGAAAGGCTGTAAATAAACTAAGCACCTTGGTCCTAAATGCTATTTTCACCTGAACAATGTAGCATATTAACCATGAGTATCTGGCTTAGAGGTCGAGGCTAACAGCTCAATGCTAACAGCATGAGGCCAACAGCTCCAGTCTAATATCTCAATGCTAACAGCATGAGGCTAACAGCTCCAGGCTAACAAGATGAGGCTAATATCTCAAAGCTAACAGCATGAGGCTAACAGCTCCAGGCTAACAAGATGAGGCTAACAGCTCAATGCTAACAGCATGAGGCCAACAGCTCTAGTCTAATATCTCAATGCTAACAGCATGAGGCTAACAGCTCCAGTCTAATATCTCAATGCTAACAGCATGAGGCTAACAGCTCCAGGCTAACAAGATGAGGCTAACAGCTCATGCTAACAGCATGAGGCTAACAGCTCCAGGTTAACAGCTCAATGCTAACAGCATGAGGCTAACAGCTCCAGGGTAACAGCATGAGGCTAACAGCTCCAGGCTAACGGCTCCAGGGTAACAGCATGAGGCTAACGGCTCCAGGCTAACGGCTCCAGGGTAACAGCATGAGGCTAACAGCATGAGGCTAACAGCTCCAGGGTGACAAATAGGCTAATAATCTCAAGGCTAACAGCATGAGCTACACTCCAGGCTACAAGATGAGCTAACAGCTCCAGGCTAACAGCATGAGGCTAACAGCTCCAGGCTAACAGCTCCATGCTAACAGCATGAGGCTAACAGCTCCAGGCTAATCCATACTCATAGGCTAACAGCATGAGGCTAACAGCTCCAGGCTAACAAAACTCAGGCTAACACTCAGGCTAACACTCAAGCTAACAGCATGAGGCTAACAGCTCCAGGTTAACAGCTCAATGCTAACAGCATGAGGCTAACAGCTCCAGGGTAACAGCATGAGGCTAACAGCTCCAGGCTAACGGCTCCAGGGTAACAGCATGAGGCTAACGGCTCCAGGCTAACGGCTCCAGGGTAACAGCATGAGGCTAACAGCATGAGGCTAACAGCTCCAGGGTGACAAAACATCTCAAGGCTAACATCCTAATAGGCTAACAGCATGAGGCTAACAGCTCCAGAAGGCTAACAGCATGAGGCTAACAGCTCCAGGTTATACAGCTCAACGGCTCCAGGGTAACAGCATGAGGCTAACGGCTCCAGGCTAACGGCTCCAGGGTAACAGCATGAGGCTAACAGCATGAGGCTAACAGCTCCAGGGTGACAAAACATCTCAAGGCTAACATCTCAAGGCTAACAGCATGAGGCTAACAGCTCCAGTAACAGCTCAATGGCTAACAGCATGAGCTAACAGCTCCAGGGTAACAGCATGAGGCTAACAGCTCCAGGCTAACGCTCCAGGTAACAGCAGAGGCTAACGGCTCCAGGCTAACGCTCCAGGGTAACAGCATGAGTAACAGCATGAGGCTAACAGCTCCAGGGTGACAAAACATCTCAAGGCTAACATCTCAAGGCTAACATCTCAAGGCTAACAGCATGAGCTAACAGCTCCAGGTTAACAGCTCAATGCTAACAGCATGAGGCTAACAGCTCCAGGGTAACAGCATGAGGCTACCTCCAGGCTAACGGCTCCAGGGTAACGCATGAGGCTAACGGCTCCAGCTAACGGCTCCAGGTAACGCATGAGGCTAACAGCATGAGGCTAACAGCTCCAGGGTGACAAAACATCTCAAGGCAACATCTCAAGGCTATATCTCAAGCTAACAGTACTTTCAGTGATGCTATTTCACAATCAAAGCTAACAAGTAAAAAGAGACTGTAGATAAACTAAGACCTTGGTCATAAATGCTGAGGAGTAAATTTATGCTAAAAATAAATAAATAAATTTATCATCTGAATTAGTCGAAAATGTGCTAGAAGAATCAGAAATTTGAGATCAATTCAGAAAGTTTATCGAAAAAAATGTGAAATTTTCTGAGTTTGAAAAGTCAAAATGTTTAACATTAGAAATGTTGAGTTTCAAAACAGAAGTCAGAACTCTGAGAAAAAGTCAACATCTCAAAAATTTAAACTCTGAGATGAAAGTAAAACTGAGATTCAGTCGAAATTGAGATTAAAGTCATATTTTCTTTTGATGGCACTAATCCTCTTCGTAGATATCTGCCACCTCTGCAAGAACAAACATGTATGGCGCGAAGTGTCAAATACATTTTGTGAATTGTAAGTTTATTTAAATTTTCGTTCTTATGAACTCCAAGGTTGTATAATAAAGTCTCCAGTCTAATCTGCTAATTGTTGAATCACATCTAAATTTGCTTTCAGTAAATTTTCCAACATATTTAATAGACATTTTTCTCCTCTTTTTTTCCTTTCATTCTTGTTTTTCAAACTGCCAACATCTGGTTTCAGTTAGGGGCCATGTGGGCACCCCATACCCCCCCCCAGAAACATGGAGGGCTACACATGTGTGCTCTCACTTTTATACCTGAGATGAAAGCTGCAGGCTGACAAACACCTTGACGGATAGAGTCATGGAGCGGAGCGGCTTTATGTGCGGTCTTCGCCGTGAAGGCAGCTGGTCTGCACAGGAACATCTGACTTAAAATGCAAAACAAAGGAGCGACGGATTCATACACAGTATAAATGCCGTGTTGAATTAACACCCAAAAGTGTCTGTATGTGTCCAAGTCAGCTGGTGTTAAAGTAACACTTTTGAAAGTGTTAAAAGATTGACACCCATTCTTTTGTTGAATTAATCTTGGTCTGTAATACTAAAATGGGTCTAAGAAAAGTTAAACTTTCCATTTCTGTGTAGTGTTTTGAATATTTTTCACTGGATTTGATTGATATTAGCACCTTGTGGGTCAATTATTTACTTTTTAACACCACATTATGTTTTGTGTTAAACCCAGCACTGTTGTAAATGTTAATGTGACTCTCTGTAGTGTTGAATTTAACACCAGCTGACTTGGACACATATAGACACTTTTGGGTGTTAATTCAACACCGGCATTTTTACTGTGTAGGAAAAAAGGCCAATTTTAAACTAAATTCAGTTTTATTTATATTGCACCAACTTTTGTCGTTTCGAGGCTCCCGAGAAAAAAAACATCTAATTTAATCATACATGAATTTTAATTGATGTTATGGAACAGTACAGTAAACTCAATTGCTCAAAATATTCCAGCAGATTGGACCATTTCTATGTTAACTTGAATCAGATTCAACGATGATCCATTTTCAGCTTTTTGGCCGAAACAAACATATTACTCAAGAATTATTGAATTTGTTGTTTACGTCCAAATCTGCAGCATCTGTTTCTAAGGGTGCAGAATTATGATGCATGTCTCACTTTCATGGCATAAAAGTGAGATAAAATGCAATATGACTGCATGTGGAAGTTGTACAAAACAGATATGTGGGGGCACAACGGCATAGTCAGGCTATTGTAACTAGGGGAAAAAAATAAAACTCAAGACATTTTAGAATTAAATTCAGAAATGTTCTAGAAAAAAACGTTGACATTTCTGAGCTTGAAAGGTTAAAAAGATTGCGAGAAAAATATCTCAAATTTGGGGATTAATCTGAGAAGTTTTCTGGAAAAAATTTAGAAATTTTTTAATTTAAAAAGGTAAACAACAGTTAAAAAAAGAAATAAGAAATTTTACACAAAAAATGTGAAAATTTCTGAGTTTGAAAAGTAAATAAAGTAGCAAGAAAAAAAGACAATTTTGGGAGTAATCTGAGAAATGTTCTAGAAAAAACATGGAAATTTCTGAATAATAAAACAACTGTAGAAAAAAAAGAAAAAACTAAGAAATTTTAAACAAAAAACGTGAACATTTTTGAGCTTGAAAGGTTAAAAAATTGCAAGAAAAAAATCTAAAATTTGGAGATTAATCTAAGAAATTTTCTTGAAAAACATGGATATTTTTGAATTTAAAAAGGTAAACAACTGTTAAAAAAAAGAAAGAACTAAGAAATTTTAAACAAAAAACATGAAAATTTCTGTGCTTCAAAGGTTAAAAAATTGCAAGAAAAAAATCTCAAACTTGGAGATTAATCTGAGAAATTTTCTAGAAAAAACATGGAAATTTCTGAATTTAAAAAGGTAAACCACTGTAAAAAAAAAAAAAAAGAAAAAAGAAAGAACTAAGACATTTTAAACAAAAAACTTGAAAATTTATGAGCTTGAAAAGTAAATAAAGTAGCAAGAAAAGAAATTAACATTTTGGGATTATTCTCTGAAAATGTCTCAAAAAGAAACAGCTTTCTCATCCATTGCAGTTGTTGTTTGTGTGTCAAATTTACAGACCTACCAGAAACATGCGAATACAAAGGTTCCAGGTGGAATTAACGAAAATTGAACCGTTAAATCCCGACTATGTAAAAAAAATTACATTTTCAGGGCATAATCTGAAGCGGACAGTTTGGCTTCTCTGCTCCACCAAGTTGATATTTCTACAAACTTTCATGTGGAAAACAGAGATGAGCTGAGAATCTCCCAGCAGCAGGAGGAGCCGGTTCCTGACCCGTTTGGGTCCAATCGTCCACGGACACCAAACTCCTCACAGGCCGTGGAAACCCGCAGACTTCCTGTGGGCTTGTATCCGTCTAGGAATCACGGTGGAAGGTGAGCTTTCCCCGTTGGGAGCCGGACCAGTTTTCTTTTCATTACTCCAGCTGGAGGCCGAGTCTCCACAATCACAATAAGCTTTATTTTTATCGACATGTGCAGACGAAGGCAGCATTCCAGGGAATTAGGCTCAGTTTCATGACCTCCAGTGATTCCAGGGAATACCATTAAACTACACGCCTCCTACTTTTGGTTTGTTGGTATATTAAGTGTTTTTTTAAGACATGCACGGATTTAGTATGTTTAGTTTTAAAACCATTTTTTTCAGTGCAGTCAAACACTTTCTAGACATTTTCTGCCCCCCTCCCCCCCTATGGATTACAAATGGCTGTCTGGTTGAACAATGTGTGGGGTGTGGAGGGGGTTGGAATCGACTCTTTTGGGAGCAAAATGAATGTATGTAGCTGAACATAGACAACAACACCAGTACACAGTAAAAATGCCGGTGTTGAATTAACACCCAAAAGTGTCTATATGTGTCCAAGTCAGCTGGTGTTAAAGTAACACTTTGAAGGTGTTAAAAGATTGACACCCATTCTTTTGTTAAATTAATATTGGTCTATAATTGTTGTAATCAGTGTTTTCTGTATAGTTATTTTGAGATTTTCTGTGTTTAGTCCTGTTTCCCTGTGAGTCTCTGTCCTGTCCTCCCTGTTTATTGATCCCAGCAGTGTCTAGTTTCTTGATTACCCTCCCTGTGTATTTAAGTCCACCTGTTGTCTTTGTCTGTGTCGGATCCTCGTCGTGTTACGCCGTGTGTAACCTCTCTGTTTCCTTGTGCCTCCGCTCTGGATTATATTCATTAAAACATCATTTTCACCACGTCATCCTGGGTCTGCCTGCATCTCTCACCTCACCAAAACCGTGAATCATGACAATAATACTGAAATGGGTTTAATAAAAGTTAAACTTTCCATTTCTCTGTATTGTTTTGAATATTTTCCACTGGATTTGATTGATATTGACGCCTTGTGGGTCAATTATTTACATTTTTAACACCACATTATGTTTTGTGATCAACACTACACTGGTGTTACTTTTAATGTATTTTAACACCAGCACCGTTGTAAATGTTAATGTGACACTATGTAGTGTTGAATTTAACACCAGCTGACTTGGACACATATAGACACTATTGGGTGTTAATTCAACATCATTTTTACTGTGTAACATCCAGATCCAGTCAGTTTCCCTGTCTTCATAAAAACTCACACTTCATCTCTTTTTCTCATTCCGGTTTTAATTGCAGTTACATAAAAAATAAAGATGGCCTTTGAAGCGGAGCGACATTCCTGGCATCCCTCAGATGTCTGCGCTGCTCGGCGGTAACCCAACTCTGGTTGAAAGCATTTTCCTGCGATCGACGGCGCCCGGGACACCTGCTGCTCTGATGCGGTAGCGACTACAGATCGGTCCTGGACGATACTCAACTCCGTGAAAACACACACACACACCCAACAAAACACACTTCCACCAGCGTAGGGTTTGTTCGGTAACGCTTTATTTGAAGGGTCGGAATAAGACCGACATAAAGAGATTAAAAACATGAAGGTGTTTTCATAAATGCTTATGGCTGCTGTCATCAAATGTCATTCTGGAAACACTTTCAATGCAACTTTTAATGCAAATTTACATTAAAGTTCCATTAAAAGTGTCATTATTTACTAAGTAATCCAAAGTTTACAGTTTTAATGGACTTTTAATGCAATTCGTAATGCAAATATGCATTAAAAGTCCATTAAATTTTGCACTATTTGGTAAATAATGACGGGCTGCACTGTGGTGCAGTTGGAAGAGCTGTTGCCTTGCAGCAAGAAGGTTCTGGGTTTGATTCCCGGTCTTTCTGCATGGAGTTTGCATGTCCTCTCTGTGCATGGTGGGTTTTTTCTGGGTACTCTGGTTTCCTCCCACAGTCCAAAAACATGACTGTCAGGTTAACTGGACTCTCCAAGTTGTCCCTAGGTGTGAGTGTGTGTGTGTGCATGGTTGTGTGTCTCTGTGTTGCCCTGCGACAGACTGGTGACCTGTCCATTAGGGCTGTATAATAATATCAATATCACGATATATATCAATATTTTCTTTCCTAGAAAAAAATCACTATTCATCCTCAAGTATCGTAACGTCCAACTGTCACCTTGTTCACTCACTGCTGGCTTCACCAGGTCATCAGGCTTAGAGTGATTCCTTCAGATGTTCAGGTTAAAAAGGTATCAAACTATTCAGAGCAGGAACTTGGTTCACTTTATTTACTTTACTAATGCATGTCAGCTACAGTTTGGACTGTTTCAACTAAAAGAAACATGTTTTCTCTCCACTTCTTTGGTTCATTTTGTCCAGCTGTCCACTTTAAGTCTGTGTCCAACCAGAACCAGGTATTGTGTAGTTGGTGCTTTTAATCAGTTTTCAGTTAAATTAATTCAATCCAACTTTATAACAGTCACAAAATGTCACCAAAATCACTCTGTCCCTCTAAAATCTTTCAGAAAATTGCAAAAGTGTATTGAATTGTATCGTTGGCTGAATATCGTGTATCGTATCGTGAGATTATTGTATCACTACAGCCCTACTGTCCAGGGTGACCCCGCCTCTCGCCCGAAATGGATGGATGGATGAATGGGTAAATAATGACACTTTTCATGCAACTTTGCATGAAAAGTGTCATTATTTACTAAGTAATTCAAAGTTTACACTTTTAATGGACTTTTAATGCAATTCTTAATGCAAATATGCATAAACAGTCCATTAAATTTTGCATTATTCAGTAAATAACGACACTTTTCATGCAAAGTTGCATGAAAAGTGTCATTATTTACCGATGACCCTTCATGACCACAGTCATAAACATCAGACATCATGTTTATTGTGTCGCGTCAGCCTCCTTTCCGTACGTTTCTTCCTCCTTCTTCTTCCTAAGGTCGCCCAGCTGCCTCAGAGTTATGTGGTGAACATGAGGACAGCTGTTTCTATAAAGCTTGTCATCAATTTGTCCCAGTCATTAAAATGGGCTGTAATTGGCCTAATTGTGGTCAATCACAGCTGCCAATGGTGCAGAAAAGTGGCGGGTATCCATTTACAAGGAGACGGGAAGATGAAGCTGCAGCGCGTTGCTCTGCTCCAGAACCATGATTACCCACTATGATCTTCATCTAATCCCGACCGCAAGTAACCTGTTTGATCAAAGACGGGACCAACGATTCACTAATGAGACGCTGAGACGCTCTGTGGGTTTATTTGTTAATTAATGTCAGTTTTACAAGACGACCTCTGGACATTTTCTCATTTTTGCTCCAGATTTACAGCATTTTGATTAAATCAAACACAAGGACTGCAAAAGCAGCCGCGAGTTTGTGGATTAAAGATTACAAAGTTTCAGCTCTTTGCTTTAATTTTTCTGCAGCTGATTGAGTCTAGAAGGAAAAGCTAATTTCTGTCTTCAGGAGCCAGAGTTGTTTACATTTTTTCAGTGTTTGCATTTTTACTGTTTATTTATACTCGGCCTTCATTTCTGTCTCTTTTTGATCGATCTTTCCTTTGTTGTTGTTTAGTTAGTCAGGTTAGTTCTGCAGTAGTTATTCATTTTTTGTATTCAGTTTGTGTTAGATTCATCTTCTGTCTGTTCCAGTTTGTTTACTCCTCTCCCTCAACGCGCCTGCCTGGTCTCCCCTCACAGCTGCACCCTGTTTCCAATCAGTCACCTGTTCTCCGTCACTAATTAGCTTCTAAACCTGCGGCTGCACATTTCACAGCCGTTGTAGATAGAAAAGGAAATGGAGCAAATTTCCTTTTACTCGTGAGAATTTTTGAAAAGTTTCTCCAGAAATTTTCTGGGAAAAAAATGGGATAGTTTTCATTTTAAAAGTCACAAATTTGAATAAACAAATGTGGGAATTTCTGAGTTTCACTCTAACTCAAAATTGTTTTATGTTTTTTTCCACAAAATATACTTATAAATTATATTTAAACATTTGAAATAAATATTTCCTAGTTTTTTCTATATAATTATTTTACATTACTAAAAAAAATTCTAGAAAATTTCTAAAAGCAAATTTTTGATTAAGCTCAGAAATGTTTTTTTTTCTAGACAGTTTCTGAGATTTCTCTCAACATTTGAGTATTTTAGCAAATCTTTGACTTTTGAAACTCATTATTTTCTTGTATTTTCTGTAAAAATTCTGACATTAACCTCAAACTTTGAGGTTTTCCAAGTAAATTGTTGACTTTTCAAACTCAGAAATGGTCAAATTTTTAATAAGCGTCTCCCTACCTAAACCTGCGGCTGCACATTTCACAGCCGTAGAAAAGGAAAGAGAGCAAATTTCCTTTTACTCCTGAGAATTTTTGAAAATTTTATGTTTCTCCAGAAATTTTCAGGGGAAAAAATGGGATAGTTTTCATTTTAAAAGTCAAAAATTTGAATAAAAAAAATTGGAAATTTCTGAGTTTCAAAACTATAAAAAGTTTCACTCTAACTCAAAAAATTTTTGTTTTTTTCCACAAAATATCTTAATAATAATCTCAAGATTTGAGAGATTTTTCTAGTAAACTTTCAACTTTAGAAACTCAGAAATCTTAAAGTTTTTTTACTACAAACCTTTTGAGATAGATCTCTATTTTTTCTAGTAAAGTTTTGACATTTGAAACAAATATTTCCTTGTTTTTTTCTATATAATTTTTTTTACATTACTAAAAAAAATTCTACAAAATTTCTAAAAGCAAATTTTTGATTAAGCTCAGAAAAGTAAATTTTTTTCTAGAAACCTTCTGAGATTTCTCTCAACATTTGAGTATTTTAGGAAATCTTTGACTTTTGAAACTCATAATTTTCTTGTATTTTCTGTAAAAATTCTGACATTAACCTCAAACTTTGAGATTTTCCAAGTAAATTGTTGACTTTTCAAACTCAGAAACTGTCAGGTTTTTTTTCTAGGAAATTTCAGAGAATAATCTCAAAATTTCTGAGTTTTTTGGCAGAAATTTACTCCTTTTTTCTATCAACAAGGGCTTCAATACATTGTTATAAAAACCAGCTGGGTTCCCAGTAGCATTTAAAAAGTACCTATAATAATGACCCAACATCCCTTCAACGCTCCATCTGCAGATTTAAAATAAATAAATGAAATCTTTTGATAGAAATGATTTTGAGGATAACATTTCAAAGCGAGCCTGGTGCCTAATCCCTCGGCTTTCCCTGCTTTGGCTGTTTCTCCATGGAGCTTCTCGACACAGAAACCTTTTTCTTTTCTCGAGAACAAAACATGTTCCTCATTTGTTTTGAGAAACAGACGCACTGGGGACGACATGTTAAAAGTTTTGCGAGCAGGAGAAAGTTGGCGAGTCGAATGAATTCTCCCGCTGGGTGTGAGTGACGGCATCGTTCCTTGCATCTGTGTGCAACATTTCTGTGTCCTCGCTCTGGGCAGACTCAGGTGGTTTGAATCCAGACGTTCGCGGACAGAGGCGTCGCTCTCTGCATCGCTTCCTCCTCCAAGAATTCAAATATCTCTTTATTCACCTCAGCGTGTTCAACGCTTTTCCTTTTTGGATACGCGGTTTCATCTCACATCACTTGTGTCCCCCGCCAGCTGCTTTTGCATGCCGTTTTTTCTGATAGCTGTCCTTCCAGTCTGCACTGAAATGTTTGAAATGTTTTCCTGTGGGCCGCCGTCGTCGTACCAATAGAAGACGGAAACCTTCTCTTCTGTAGCCGGATGCTTTGAGAGAGAATTTAGGTTTTATTTTGGCCACATTTTTAGTGATTGCCAAATAATAGGTTTGGTTCATAGGGCTGTAGTGATGCAATAATCTCACGATACGATACACAATATTCTGCCCACAATACGATATATATTGCGATATTCAGCAAACGATACAATTCAATACACTTTTGTGATTTTCTGAAAGATTTTAGAGGGACAGTGATTTTGGTGACATTTTGTGACTGTTATAAAGTTGGACTGAATTAATTTAACTGAAAACTGATTAAAAGCTCCAACTACACAATACCTGGTTCTGGTTGGACACAGACTTAAAGTGGACAGCTGGACAAAATGAATCAAAGAAGTGGAGAGAAAACATGTTTCTTTTAGTTGAAACAGTCCAAACTGTAGCTGACATGCATTAGTAAAGTAAATAAAGTGAACCAAGTTCCTGCTCTGAATAGTTTGACACCTTTTTAACCTGAACATCTGAAGGAATCACTCTAAGCCTGATGACCTGGTGAAGCAAGCAGTGAGTGAACAAGGTGACAGTTGGACGTTACGATACTTGCAGATGAATATTTATTTTTTTTCTAGGAAAGAAAATATCGATATATATCACGATATTGATATTATTATACAGCCCTATTGGTTCATGCATGTGTCCTTTAAAGACAATAAGAATAAATTAGTCTTCTTTAATCCAACTTTAGTCCGTTTGTCTAGAAGGTCCAGTTTGGTTGGTCAGAACGCATCATCCAATCTAAAATGAACTGGTGCGGACCGGCGATTGCTTAGCGTTGTTCTCAAAAGCGGAAAACAGACTGCAGCGCAAGGCATTCTGGGTAAATGCAACCAAAACAAACATGCTAATGCTAACAGGAGAAACAGTTTGTGGTATTTGGGAAATACTCCAACTGCTAAAATCTGACGCTACACCATTTTTGTTTACGTCTTGTGAAGAAGGAAGCAGCGCTCGACATCTTATTCTGAGGTTTCCGTGTTGTTTCCTTCAGTGGTTCCTTAGTGCAGCGCCCCCACAGGCGAGGAGGGGAACTGGTATCTCAAAAGGTTTGGTTGGATTGGTTTATTCATCAGTCAAAAAAATGCACACAGATTTGTTTATCTTCTGTTTCTGTTTATCGTCTTGTTATATTTTTTTAAGTATTTTGTAGACACCTGTTAACTTTGTCTTAATTCTCTCCTAAGTTTTAGCAAAACAAAAACACACAATGGTCAGAAGTTTGGTGATCCAACAAACTTAAATAACAAATAATACCTTCTGATTTTTATGCAAGAAATTATTAGATTCACATTTTTCGGGCGCCCCCTGGTGGGCCCCACTTTGAAAAACACTGGTCCATTTGGATCTGTGAGTTCAGATCAGGATTTTTCAGTTTATTCAAGTAAAGTTGCACAAAACAGATAAAAAAATGTGGAATGCTGGGAGTCTATGAAACACTTCTGGTCCCAATCTTGAATCTCCTGAGCTTTTCCAAAGACAAAAACAAGAGAGAAAACGCCTGAAATTCATTTCATTTTTGACAGTAAAGCCTCTCATGTGCCCCTGCATGTCTCTTTTTAAAGTTGCCCCCCTCAGTGGAGCTACACTGTTGCAGAGTCAACAGAGAGATTGCATTACAGGGACAGGAGCAGCTTTCTGAAAGCACGTCAGGCGCATTCCCGACGGATTCAGTCAATTTCACGACCTCTTAGATGGATGATTGTTATTGAGCGATGTGAAGTGAGAGGGAGCCAGCCGGGGTCAGATCAAGTCCTTAAGACACTCAGGAAAATACAAAGGAGGTGTGCAACAGGGTGGATGTGACGGAGGCCATTTGCTTCTAATTGACCCTCAACTTTGGGACCGGGCCCCACAGCCAGGCGCGGTCCTGCGTGACCCGGCGTAGCTTCTCCACGCCGCAGACGGGAGAATAGGAGCGGTTTTGCTTCCTGACCCCTCGCTGACTCGCAGAGCCTTTTACCTTTGGCCTGACATGCAGGGGGAGAGGTTGTTTTTGCTGTCTGAACCCAGCCAACCATCAAAACGCTCACAGCTGGGGGACCCAGAGCCGCGGCCTTGGAGTCGAGGTTTAGGGAAACTCTTCAAGGTTTGATTCCCCCAGAGAGAGACATCACAGATCTCCGAGGTTTCAGGACTCAGAAAGACTTCAATTTACGCCACACTTTTCAGGTTTTTGGTCCCAAAAATAAAAAAAACATCCCGTACTGTGAAAAAAAATTACCGTAATTGGGAAAGGACGGTTAAAGTAATTTCCTCATTTTCCATAATCAGTTAAGCTAGTTTTAAGCTGCTCAGAGAAAGCAGCCGTTCATGAGACAGGCCACCACTTCAAACACACTGATTACCACCTTCAACCACGCGTGAAATATTTCCAGTTACACCTAAATTATTCCTAACGTTGCAGCTCGCAGGGTTAGAGCTGGTGAAATGTCAGCACGCAGATCTGCAGTCATCCCCATTTTCTCTTTGTTTATGCAAGCAAAGCCCCGAACCGACGAACGGAGTGTGTGTGTGTGTGTGTGTGTGTTAGGAGGGATGGGGAAGACTTGATGTGACAGTGTTTTGATGGCTGAAAGCTGGAAACAATTTGGAAAAGAGATGAATTTAATACAAAGTCCTGGTGGAGCCGACCTGCCCGGGTTCCTCGCCTTACCTCTACACTGTAAATCCAAACGTTGTAATCAACTGAAAACAGTAAGGAATCGTTTTCATCAGTTGGTTCTAGGGCTGTATAATAATATCAATTTTGAGGTATATATCGATACTTTCTTTCCTAGAAAAAAAATCGATATTCATCCTCAAGTATCGTAACGTCCAACTGTCACCTTGTTCACTCACTGCTTGCTTCACCAGGTCATCAGGCTTAGAGTGATTCCTTCAGATGTTCAGGTTAAAAAGGTATCAAACTATTCAGAGCAGGAACTTGGTTCACTTTATTTACTTTACTAATGCATGTCAGCTACAGTTTGGTCTGTTTCAACTAAAAGAAACATGTTTTCTCTCCACTTCTTTGGTTCATTTTGTCCAGCTGTCCACTTTAAGTCTGTGTCCAACCAGAACCAGCTATTGTGTAGTTGGAGCTTTTAATCAGTTTTCAGTTAAATTAATTCAGTCCAACTTTATAAGAGTCACTAAATGTCACCAAAATCACTCTGTCCCTCTGAAATCTTTCAGAAAATCGCAAAAGTGTATTGAATTGTATCGCTTGCTGAATATCGCAATATATATCGTACTGTGGGCAGAATATCGTGTATCGTATCGTAAGATTATTGTATCACTACAGCCCTAGTTGGTTCATCAAAAATGCATCTGCTTTCAGAGCAGTAAAGTGTTCCTGAGAGAGATTTTTGTGTTTACATTTGAATGAAATGAAAATTTGTTGTATGCCGGTTGCCATGGTTACTGCATTTAATTTGCAGTTTTAGCATTAGCTAGCATATTGTCGCTAGTTATTTTACTCAATTACATTTACTTGAGTAACTTTTTGAAAAAATAAAAAATTTTAGGAGTATTTTTACTACGCTGTAATTTTATTATGAAGTTTTCCTACTTTTACTTGAGTAAAGTTTCATTATTTTCTACCCACTAAAATAGAAAGAAACCCAAAACTCACCAGACTCGGACACACACCTGCAGTTTCTGTTAAAGTTTCTGAAGTTTTTTATTGAAAAACTGATTATGAAAAATTTTATTTTGCCTGATTTTGTTATTTTTTGTTACTTATATAAATTATTATCATTTTGATCTTTAAAATACCAAAATTTCCCCTAAACGTTATAGTTTGGTCTGTCTGTCTGAATAATTTTTTAAATATCAAACGGTTGATAATTTAATCCATTGAGTCGACTTTTTATCAAATACTGTTTTTTACTCTTACTTGAATACAAAGGTCAAAATCAAACCTTCCAATACTCCAAAGTGTTTTTTATTTATTAAGCAAAAATTCTCAGATATGACCTATTATTTAAGTGTGACCACTTAATTCAAAAGTCACGTTGCAATAGCAATACTTCAGTTTTATTTCTAGTAAAATGCATTGGGAACGATTTCCTGCTGAGACTGTAGAAGAAAGGAAGGCTGGGAGAGAAAGGGGCGAGACAGCCGAGCTATGGGAAAGCGTTTTAGGGAAACCAAATTAAGGGGAAGAAAGGCTGGACACAAAGGCCTTTGAAAGCAGCAGACAGTTCCCTTGACATGTGCCTTAAAAGAGATGCTGCCGCCGATGCCAAGAAGGAGGGAGAGAACGGGGAGAAACGGAGCGAAGGAAAAAAGTAAAGTTTAGGGGGAAAGGTGGCTTGAGAGGAGAAGCACAGAGGAAAGTGTGTGTAATGCACTTCAAAGAGGAAGAGAAGGTAAAAAAAAAAGCTTGAAAATGTTCCTTCTGCAAGGCAAAATCATTGTAAATGTCCATGAAACTTTGTTAACATGCCTGTAAACTAATGCAGGTGCAAAGCAGAATCTGGCTCTGCAATTACCAAGATGGCTGTTTGTGTGGGAGAAGTTTGATGTTTCCAATTTTTCACTCAAGATCTCAGAATGTTGCACTGATCAGGAGTAGTGAGTAAGAAAGCAAAATGAAATGATCTGCGCTTTTCGAAAGTGGGATGTGCGTCTGGATCAGCTGATGGGATGATGGATGGAGCCAGTTTTCTGGTTTGAACCCAGAAGTTGGAATTTCAACATGGAGACACCCATAACAATGGCTTTCCGTAGCTCTTCCATACATTTTTAGTTTCACTTTCCATTTTTTTCAGCTTAGGGTTGAAGATGATACATGTAACATTGATTTAAGACAGATTTTTGCATGTATGTTTTGTAAAATAATCATGTTTCCACTGTTGTTGACGTGAGGAGCAGCCATATTGACGTACACCCTACAAGTCATGACGTCTTCCAGTGGAAAATTTGACGTCAGAGGCATTACAGTGGATTTTTACGCCTGGGAAATGGAAATTTCCCAGTTCCTAGTACAACTGGAATGCAACAAGTTTATGTTTTTTGGTGTATGGAAAATGACCTATTTCAAAAGCCTCACGAGTACAATGGTACAAATCAGCAGGCCCTGCCCTGTTACCTAGCAACCCCAGCGAATTCTGCCCGTTACCAAGCAACCCCAGCAGAATTCTGCCCGTTACCAAGCAACCCCAGCAGAATTCTGCCCGTTACCAGGCAACCCCAGCAGAATTCTGCCCGTTACCAGGCAACCCCAGCAGAATTCTGCCAGTTACCAGGCAACCCCAGCGGAATTCTGCCCGTTACCAGGCAACCCCAGCAGAATTCTGCCAGTTACCAGGCAACCCCAGTAGAATTACGCCCATTACCTAGCAACCCCAGCGGAATTCTGCCTGTTACCAAGCAACCCCAGCAGAATTCTGCCCGTTACCAGGCAACCCTAGTGAAATTCCACCTATTACCAAGCGAGCCAAGCTGAGCTCCAACATGTTTAGTCAGCTGGTTTTACCACTTCATTCGCTATACAATGGCTGCTGGAAAAGGGAAAAGACAAAATGACAAAAAGACAGTACAGTTAGATAATTGTACATGTTTGCAGATATTTTCATGTGCGAATGTAAACATTGAGTTGGGAGCGTGGCCAGCAGAGAGCATAATTGGATTTAAAGTGACAGAGGCCCTAAAACAGCTCATTCTGAACTGACTAGGCTAAAATCTCCTCAACTATCAGTGATAAGGTGCACAAAATGTAATGAACATGTTTTGTATCATCCATAGATATATCCTAACCTGTTCAAGGAAGCATATTAGGTCACCTTTCACAGTCTACCACTGTGTCAATGTCTTTATGGAAGCTGAGATGCCAGTGATGTTCTTCAGGTTCATGTGTTAAAGTAATATTGTGAAACAAAACGGACAGAAACATTTTAAATCTAATACATTGCAGTAGATTTAAAATGACTCAAAAACTGCAGATCTACTGCCAAGCAGTCCGTCCTCAGGGCGTCCTCTGACGCCGCCATGAAATCTGTTTATTTGTCCCACCGCTGCCTTGGGACGCCTCTACACCTCACCATGAAGTGAGGAGTGCTCCAGTGCCACCTTCCCTTCCCACAATCCTTCACTGCTCTCTTCCTCACAAAAGTATTCAAACCTCCTGAAGGTTTTTCCACATTCTGTTACAACCACAAATTCCAACATATTTCTGAGATGTTAAGTGATGGATCAACAAAAATAGTGAAATTGTAAACGTGAAGGAGAATAAGACAGTTTAGACATTTGTTGTGGGAACAATTAGGCTGCATTCACATTGCAGCCTGAAGTGATTCAATTCCGATTTTTTGGCAATTTTGATTGTTTTTCCGGGCCGTTCACACTGCCAGTAAATGGACCTGTATGTGTTCTGCAGTGTGAACGATCTGAAAGTGTCCCACATGCGCAGTAGAGGGCGCTGTAGCGTCAGTGTTCTCAGTGATCTGCCAACCGTCATAAAAAGAAGAAGAGCTCAGAGTTTGAGGAAGTAAACATGGAGGCTAACGGTGGAGCTTAGCTACATATTTGAAGTTGTTGTCCAACCGGAGCAACATATTAACAACTTAATCCTCATATAGTCCATCATGGTTGTTGTTTTTCTTCCCGTATAGGGCACAGAATAGTGAGATTTGTTGAGAATCAGTGACGTTCAGCTCGGATGAATGAGACCTGGAGGTTATGGTCGCATTTGAATCGGATCCGTATCGGATATGAGTCACATTCTAAAAGAATCCGACCTGAGCTGTTCACACTGCCATGAAAAGATCGGATACAGGTCGCATTACGTCAAAAACAATCGAAATTGGGTCACTTCAGGCTGCAGTGTGAACACAACCATAGTGTTTCCAATGAAACACAATTTGACATTTTAAAAATAAATTGAAACACGGCAATCTAAAAAAAAATACCCATTTTTGCCCTAGAATGAGGTGGGTTTTCCTAGGCCACATTAAAATATATTTTGCAAAACTCCAGTAGAAAGTTTTTCACATGACCAGCAACGGGACGTTACTACTGACAGAAACCATGAAGAAGAAGACACCTGGAAGAAGCTGGAGGATGACGGAGCAGCATGGTTTCTCGTGATATTCTTATTTCATGTTAACAAAGCAATTGCGAAATAGTGTTTTTTCAACATTTGTAGAAAATTAAAGTTTTCTGAACACTCGTAATGGAAGCAGGTCTTGCCAGCTTTGCACACCTGGATACCGAAAGATTTACCCATTTTCTTTGCAATGTCTGTCTGAACTTTGACTAGGCCATTCTCACATGAAAAGGCTTTAATCTAAACCATCCATTATATCTCATGTACTGGTTGTCTTGAAGATAAACTTTAACCCAGTCCCAGGTCTTCTGAAGTCTAACAGTCAAGCCTGGCCAAGAAGAAAAGCAAGTCCCACAGCATGAGGCAGCCACCACCATGTTTCACTGTGGTGATGGCGTATCCAAGCTGAGTGCAGCGTTGGTTTTCTGCAACGTTTGGTTCATCTGACCAGAACATGTTCTTCCACATCATTGCCGTTTCCTCTGCACGGCTGGTAAGCTACGACTTTCTTTCTTCTTTTTAATTTTATGACTATAATGGCTACTTTGGAAGTAAAGAGGAGAACACATATTGTCTTCACTGTTTCAATCATAGCTTTGTGTGTGAACTGCTCATAAAAACAATCTTCCCAGGTACCGTTTGCTATAAAGAGCAATCTTCAACATGACATTAACAAGGTTAATTGGAGCCACATAAAACAAAACATAAAAAGTCTGAGTTCTGTTTGGCAAAGCAAGGAGAAGCTTTTCAATCTCAAAATTGGTTTAGAGGGAAAAGTAGTGAGTGAGCTGAAAGAGGAACGGGTCGACAGAGGTGCGGCGGCTCGCCTTTAATCGCCGTCGGTGCTTGTGCCGACACACACCGCACTGTCGTAATCCACACTGACAGAGTTGTCATCGTCGCTGGAGGCGGGGGCGATGGAAAGCGGCGTAGAATCGGCCGAGGTGAGGGACTTTCCTCCATTCTCTCTCCCCGGCGGCGGCGCACGTTGAGCGGCCGCGGCCGGTTCCACCAAGGCCGCCTTTGTGTCGGTAATCACCAGGTGGTGAGTGACGGCGACGAGGCCTCCCGCTCTCAAGAGAGGGTGTGTGTGTGTGTGTGTGTGGGGCGGGGGGAAAGCGGGCGGAGAGGGGAAGGTGCAGGACCCGAGTATCCTGGAATGTTCCCAGAGGAAAGGGTGCGAAAGAATAGAAAGGAAGGGAACGGACAGCAGGTGCGCCGCAGGAGGAATGCGCCATCATGACTCAACTGGCTTTGACTCACCAAGGAAGGAGCGAAGAAAAAAACTTCTAAGAGACGGTGAATTGTCTGGATTTCACTTTTTATCTTTCCAGTCATCACACAACCATTTTTAGAGTTCAATTAAAGAAGCTGATGTCATCTGAGATCCAACCAGCATAAATTCAGGCCTCGACTCAGTTGGGCTCGCCAAGACGGATTCTTAAGTGACGAATGAACGTCTAGACGTCCAAACACATCCGAGTCGCTTTATCTGGGGGGCTTCAGAGGTCAGAGGTCACTACCAATACTCTTTTCTCCGCTCTCCAGTGGCTTGCCGTTCTCCCACGCTCCCTCCGCCACAATCACACCTGTGTTCCCCGTTTCCCTGATACGTACAACACACACAGATTCAAAGTCTTCCCAGCTGCATGTGCACCTGGGCTGCCAGCTGTCAACACTGTGGTAACTGGCATACAGCAGGCTGTGTCACTATCACCTGGATCATCAGCTCCAGAAAGAGAGAAAGAAGTGAGCACAAAAAGAACCGAAGGGCAGAAAGAAAACAACCGGAAAGGCAGCGGGGCAACGGACTGAGAACGATTCGTATGAAGATAGAGGATAAAGAGAACCGAGCAAACAAAACAGACGAGCAACAAACCAAAGAGAAATCTGAACACTAAATGCAGACGGTTGGACCTCAACGCAGCATTCGACACCAACTGCCTTTCCATCGGCCGAACAATTGAGCAATTTGACATTTCAACAATCATTGGACATAGAAAGTTTTATCTCTAGAAATTGGTTCATTTCAAAAAACTGCAGTAGAAACACTTTTGTCGCAGCATATGAGTCACGTGACCAACAACCGGATGTCACACCCGGTAGCCATGTTTTTAATGACGTCGCATGAACAAACTTACTCACGTGTCTTAGACCCCTTGGGCCTTCTGGTTCTGGTCTGCTTTACATTTCCAGAACCAGAACCAAACATGGAGAAGCAGAATTCAGTTTTTATGCTCTTCGAATCTGGAATAAACTTCCAGAAAAACAGCTCTAACACTGAGTTTCTTTAAATCAATTTAAAAAAAACTTATTTTTTAAAGCTGTAGGTTCTTCCGCAAGCAATACAACAAAACAGAAAACAAAGAACTAAACGGTAAACAAGCCGCTTCAAAAGTAAAGCTCGCTACTTTTTGATATTTGATTTCCATCCCTTTACCAGAAGTTGCACCAACTTTAAAGCTGCAGTTGGCAATCTGAAGCATTTAACTTTGATTAGGAATCACAGCTTTAGAAGAAACAATTTGTGAAACTTTTACTATCTCACATTTGAATCAATATTGATTTTTGAGTCAAACCAGGGTTTCCCTCAGTGAACTATAAGCCTGGCGGGCCTCCAGGTTTCACTTGCCACCCCATCAGGCTGAGGTAATTTTGTTCATTATTTTTTAAATATGTCAGTAACACTAAGCAGACAGGTTAAACTAGGTTTATATAAAAAAAACAATCACTAATCTTCAGCAGACAATTGTCTACTTAAAACATGATGACATTTGATTATGCATGTACACAACTTACAGAAAATATTAGTTTTATTTAATCTGCTACTGTATTTTCTTGGTTGATGTTTTACTTAAAAATATTCCTGTCAACGTTTAATATGTAATTTAGCAAAAATAAAAACACACTGGGGTAACTGGTGAACTGCCGTAGCATCTCCACCACTCTAGATTTCTGGAGGAAATCCTGAAAGCAATGGACCTCATAAAGCTCTGCCCAGAAATGCCCCTCGAAAGTCCCACTGACTACATGTCTCACATTATCAGCTTAGCTCCTACGTCTAAACATGGTATTTTTCATTCCAACTGACTCTCTGCAGGGTATTTGAGTCGATTAGTTTAGCATTTCTGCCGGATTTTCACAAAATATCAGCCACAACATGGACAGGGGAGCCAACAAGTTCATGTCATCTTTTGTGGACGACATCAAGGTGTTTGAGCCACGATGCCTCCAACATTGTGGAGTCACAGCTAAATGCTAGCGGTCGATGAGGAACACAGCAGATCCTCAGCATAAATATAGACAAGATCACTGAGGCCTGTTGTTCTTGCAAGGCTGGGTAAGTTGGACATTCATGGTTTTGAGGGGTCGAATGTGCCTAGACCTGATAGACACGGTACTCGGTGGCTAACACGATTAGCGTGGCTAACACGATTAGCGTGGCTAACATGATTACAGTTTAGTAAAAAGCCTTTTCAGGTGAAATAAAATCTTTAATGTATGTCAGATACGGTACACGTTGCATATTGATCTGTTCAGCTAACGTAAGGCTGTAACAGACAGGATTCAAGGTGTAGAAGTTGTATCAGTGCTGCCATTATGCTGTACTTGGCTAAAAGGTTTTCATAATGGATGTTTATTATTGACTTTCATTCACTAAACACAAAGAAAGCAAAGCAATAATACTTGCACCAGCAGACAATCCTTTGTTCTTACTGATCCTACGGCGGTTGAGCTGCAAATGCGTCGTGAACAAGCTTTGATCCAAGCAAGGCTTTCCGTTTCAGATTTTGGAAATCTGTGAATTTTAGTTCCACAAACACAATCAGGATCCCTGACATCACCTGTACAGATTCCCAACTGACGGTGGAGAACCATTGCTTTAGAGTCCTGATGTAAAACTTTCTGTTGGTCTGCTAGTCCACAATGTACATTAGCTTGTGTTTGTGAGACGGTGACCCACTGATAGCTGCGCTGTGACGTAAAATGGGCATTAGCCAATGAAAAGCGGCCGCTGTGGTAATATATTACATATATATAATATATATGGCAATATTTTGTGTTTTACGAGATTGACAAATGGCGACATTAAAGTGTCTCTTTCACATGTAGTAATTTTTAAATATTAATGCACGCTTAGATGAAATTACTAGCCACCTCATTGCACGACGACGTTGCATTTTCCATCCAGGAGTTTTTAACCATTTGACCATTTTTGTAGTTATTTAGTGAAGAATCGCGCTAACGTACATAATTTCTCACGGTATCACATAAAAGTCCCACATTTGTGTGGAAAGTACTTCTGACCAATCACAGAGCACTTCGCACAGCGTGGGGTGTGTGACGTCTATGATGTGACGTACCTTAGCTAAACCTTGTACATGGTCAAACTCGGTCTTCTTCCAAAGTTAGTTAACAAAAAAAGCTAAAAAAAAATACTCCGAATGTTTTCCTTCAATGAAGACGACGCCGGTTAAACCTCTCGCTCTTTCCTTTTGTTGCGGTTATTTCTGCGCATGCGTACGTTCCATTATCAGCCGCCTGGTGACGTCAGGACGTCCCGCATATTTACAAAATGGATACCAACAGTTAGTGTTTTTTTTGTGTGTTTTTTATATAATTATCAATTTTGGGACGTTTTCTATCGATTCTGAATCGTAATCAATGAGATTTGTGATTCTTACATGAATATATTTTTAGATAAAACCATTCTTTTACATTTTGTATGAAAAGACGAGTGAAATCTTACCATAAAATATCTTGTTTTAATTTTCTCTGTGTCCTGGGTCAGTACTGTGAATCCTACACTGCAAAAAAAAAAAAAAACACAAATTTTGCCATGTATTATTGATATAATTTCTAGTGCAAATAAATTAGTGAAAAACAAACACACACAGTAAAAATGCCAGTGTTGAATTAACACCCAAAAAGTGTCTATATGTGTCCAAGTCAGCAGGTATTAAAGTAACACTTTTGAAAGTGTTAAAAGATTGACATCCATATTTTTGTTAAATTAACTTTGGTCTATATACTGAAATGAGTTTAAGAAAAGTTAAACTTTCCATTTCTGTGTATTGTTTTGAATATTTTCCACTGGATTTGATTGTTATTGACACCTTGTGGGTCAATTATTTACTTTTTAACACCACATTGTGTTTTGTGATCAACACTACACTGGTGTTATTTTTAATATATTTTAACACTAACACTGTTGCAAATGTTAATGTGACTCTCTGTAGTGTTGAATTTAACACCAGCTGACTTGGACACATATAGACACTTTTGGGTGTTAATTCAACACTGGCATTTTTACTGTGCACCGTTTGCTGTGCATCGTCTCATTAAGCAAACACCAGATTGAACAACTTATAGGACAAATCTCTGCCCGTAATCAGAATACACTGAACAGCTTTTGACCAAAACAAAATATGACTCAAGCTTGAGGAACAGAATACCACCCAGGCACTTGCAGGTTGGGTTGCTGCGGCGCTCAGATGGTAATCCCTCGTTTTAAAAGGTCAGGAAAGGAGTGTAGCAAACACGACTTCTGCAGAACCCCTGCACCGATCGCTTTAATTACAGCTGAGGAAGTGGCACATCTTAACGTAGCCCTCCACTCCCCTTCAGCCGTTGCTTCTCATGACTGAACGAAAACAGAAATGCGCTTTCATATATTTAATGTGCCTCCTTGTGAGGGAATCAAACGTCGAGCAGCCTGTGGCGAAAGTACGGTGGAGCATGTGTTGCTGTTCAGCAGCGAAGACATCAAAAGGTGGATTTTATACTCCCTCTTTTCCCCTCCTGCACAGCCTATTGCCACCCCGGACCATAAATCCCACCCCAAAAGGAGTCATTTATGGGACAATAAGAGCCAATTTAAGGGCCTCCAGAAAATGAAGGCAATTCGGAGGTGTGGGATGAAAGATGACAAGGGCTTTCTTGGGGTTACATGCGTGAGGTAGTAGCTCTGCGTTTCTTCACAGATTCTGGTGATGGTGTGATGGAGGTGAAGGTCTGGACTGCACCAGGAACACAACTTTCATTTTTTCACTGCAAAAACAGAAAATCTTACCACGTATACTGACCTGAGTGAAGGTCCTCAAATCAGACAAAATTGGTGTCAAACGTTTGTGCTACGTATGTGCAGCAAAAATTTTCGCTTGTGCCGCTGTCATTTTAAAGATATAAGGAAATGTTTCTAGAGGTCATCCAAGGTCAACCAGCCCCCCCCCCCCCACATTCTTCAAACCAGAACTTCAATCCAACTTTCTTTATATCTTTAAAATTTTTGTTTGTGCAGCACAAACAAAAATTTGTGCTGCACAAACGTAGCTCTAACGTTTGAAACCAATTTTGTTTGATTTCATAAAAGTGGGGGGGCTGGTTGACCTTTTGACCTTTACACTTTTATTAATATCTTCAAAGCCAAAGCAGCACAAACAAATATTTTTGCTGCACAAACGTAGCCAAGTGGATTGACCCCCATTTTGTCTGGTTTGAAGAAGCTGGGGGGCTGGTTGACCTTGGATGACCTCTAGAAAGATTTCTTTATATCTTTAAAATGACAGCGACGCAAACAAAGGTTTTTGCTGCACAAACGTTTGACACCAATTTTGTCTGATTTGAAGATGGTGGGGGGGCGACTTCACTCAGGTCGTATACTTTCCTGGGCAAATATCTTAGTATACTTTAAATAAGACAAAACTAACTTACAAGAAACTTCTACAAGATCAATAATTCAATAATTCATGAATATGTATTTTTTTTAAATACATACTGGCATTGTATGTATTGCCAGTATGTATTTTAAAATACAAATACATACTGGCATTGTATGTATTGCCAGTATATATTTTAAAATACATACTGGCAGATTATTGAACTGATAAGATGGGGAAAATGTCCTGCTATAAGGGAAAAACAGTAAATGTTTATCAATATTAAAGAATTATTGACTTAAACTAATATGTGTTGCAGAAAAGTTACTTGTGAGTTAGTTTTGTCTTATTGAAGTGAACAAAAATATTTGCAACAGAAACTGGACAGCAATGTCTGGTAATGTTTGTTTTTGCAGTGTGTGGAATTTGTTTTGTTAGAAAACTGTAAACTCTTCTAACTGAATAAGCAGACGCCAGACGTTCTTCAGGACTTTCTGTGATTTGATGGAATGAACACTTTAATTTTTTTCTCTGCAAAAACACAAAACCTGACCAAGTATTTTGGTCAGGTTTTGTAGGAGGCTTTACATAAAATAAAACTGACTTACAAGGAACTTTTCAGCAGGAAATATGAGCTTGTGTAACGCAAATTATTAGCTCCATTGGCAGATTATTTCACTTATATTTATTAATTTCTTTTTATTTCTCTTTCACACTGTCTATGTAAAGCCCCCCTGGAAAACGTCCCAATTAGACAATGCGTTTTAACTAAAACTCTGAGGTGTGAGAATCCTTGTTAAATGGCGTTTTAACTAAAACTCTGAGGTCTGAGATGTTTAACTGAAGTCCTACAAAGGGTGCAGGTTTTAGTGTTTTTATCCTTTTTTTTTATCTTTTTTCTTTTTAAAAAATTCTCTTTGTCTTTCTGTTTATTCAATGTCACCTGCTGTTTCTATTTTAATTATGTAAAGCACTTTGAAATGCCTTGCTGCTGAAATGTGCTATACAAATAAAATAAGAGAAAATGCCTTTTTATGAGTGACAAAATCTGCTAATGGATCTAGAACCATTTCATCAATATACAAGATTTATATACCTACAAAAGCTCCTTTATTTTACTGAAAAGTTACTTCTAAGATATTTCAGTCTAATTTGAAGATATTCGCAGAGGTAATATGTTGCGTTTCTGCTGTTTCAAATTCTTGTTTTTGTCCTTTTCGCTGCAGGTTTTCCCACATCGCGATGTCGTAGCAGCTGCAGTTCTCTATCTGCTCGAAGTGACCTCTCGTGGCCCCAGGAGGTCACAAAGCGCCGTCGGCTGCATACATGCATTCGGACAAAGGGATTAGCGGGCTTCCTGCGCACGGAGCCGCAGAAACGCCGGAGAGGCAGACCGGATCGGCTCAGAGACACTCGGGTGTTACCGGAGTCCTGGATTTTAGATGTTTAACGGGAAATCACAGAAAGTCCCGAAGAACGTCTGGCAGGGATTCATGCAGATAGAAGAGTTTACACAGTAAAAATGCCGGTGTTGAATTAACACCCAAAAGTGTCTATATGTGTCCAAGTCAGCTGGTGTTAAATTCAACACTACAGAGTCACATTAACATTACAACGGTGCTGGTGTTAAAATATGTTAAAAGTAACACCAGTGTAGAGTTGATCACAAAACATAATGTGGTGTTAAAAATGTAAATAATTGACCCACAAGGTGTCAATATCAATCAAATCCAGTGGAAAATATTCAAAACGATTCACAGAAATGGAAAGTTTAACTTTTCTTAAACCCATTTCAGTATATAGACCAATGTTAATTTAACAAAAGAATGGGTGTCAATCTTTTAACACTTTGAAAAGTGTTACTTTAACATCAGCTGACTTGGACACATATAGACACTTTTGGGTGTTAATTCAACACCGGCATTTTTACTGTGTACAGATTACTAGCAAAGCAAGGTCCTCACACTGCAAAAAAAAATCTTACCAAGTAATTTTAGTCTAATTTTTAACTCTAAGTACACTTGAAAAAGTCAAAACTGACTTAAAGTAACTTCTCAGCAAGATATGAGCTTCTTTTAAGTATTTTTTTTAAAGTACTAGCTTCAGTAGAAGATTATTTCCTTTATTACATGAGGAAAATGTCTTGTTGTACGTGATATAAAGGACCAGAACTACTACTTTTTCATCAATATTAAAGAATTATTGACTCAAAACAAGCGTCAATATCTTGCTGGAGATACTTTTCTCTTATTTCAAGTGTACTAAGACATTTGCACTGAAAACTAGACCAAAATAATTGGTAAGATATTCAGTTTTTGCAGTGAAAAAAACATTAACGAGTTTTGTTCTGTGAAACAATGCTTGAAATAAGACAAAGTTAACTTACAAGTAACTTTTCATCAATATGTCGTAGTTGTTTAGGTCAATAATTCCTTAATCCATATTTTACTAGATCGACTGTCTTACTTTTATCTCATTTTCAGTTAAATATATTTTTTAGCAAAATTAAAGGAATTATTTACTAAAAACAATCTCTTATATGTTGCTGAAAAGTTAATTGTAATGACGTTTTGTTTTATTTAAAGCGAACTAAAACATTCGAACTAGAAACTAAACAAAACTACTTGATAAGTTTTTGTGTTTTTCCAGTGTAGTACACTTTAAAAAAGACAAAACTAACTTACTAATTAGTTTTCATGACGACACAGGAGCCTTGTTTTAAGTTAATAATTCCTTAATATTGATGAAAAAGTTCTAGTTCCACTGGAGCCGTCACCTAGCAACGGGAGCCACGCCCAGCCGTCACCTAGCAACGGGAGCCACGCCCAGCCGTCACCTAGCAACAGATTTCTAGTTCCATTGCCAAATTATTCACTTAAAACAAGACTTTTTACTCATGTTACAAGTGAATTAATATGTCTGTGGGAGTAGCGGGTTTTTAAAATCAATATTAAGTTACACTCTAAAAAGTGTTTTTTGGGCTTAAGTTCATCTTATGGACTTATTTAAATTCATTTAACTTAATTCTTTTGCTTTTCCAACTTACTTTTTTGTGTTCATTTAACTCAAAACCTTACACTAAATAGTTGAACCAACTTAATTGAATTGCTTCCATAGGTAACAAGCAATTCAATTAAGTTGATCCAACTTAATTTATTAAGTTTAACCAATTCAGTATATTCTAATCATCCAACTTATCATCCATAAACTTAATTGAATTGCTTTCATAAAGACAAAGACAAATAAAGACACAAGCAATTCAATTAAGTTTATCCAACTTAATTTATTATGTTTAAGCAATTCAATATATTCTAATCATCCAACTTATCATCCATAAACTTAATTGAATTGCTTTTTACCCACAGAAGCAATTCAATTAAGTTGGTTCAACTTTTTATTTTTAGAGTGTATTACTGCCTTAAATCAAGTTTGTATTTTTTTTTTTTTTTTGCTCAAACGTTACTTGTAATTAGTTGTGTTTATTTTCAGTGTCCTGATATATTTGAAGCAGAAACTGGCTCATTAGGTTTGTGTTTTTGCAGTGCAGCAGATATACAAATATGGTATTGAACTTAATTATTTCAAGTAAAGTCAAAGTAAAAATGTCCTTTAGTTTGAGTTGACTTTCTGTATAAATAAGACAAAGAGATTTTAAATGTTTATTAGAAGAAAATAAATGATTTGAGTAAGAGTGACTTAAATCTGTCAACTTAAACATACTTAATACATTTGTTAAATAAAATTAACAAACTGACTTGGACGATTAGAATATATTAAATTGGTTAAACTTAATAAATTAAGTTGGATAAACTTCATAAATTAAGTTGGATAAACCTAATTGAATTGCTTGTTACCTATAGAAGCAATTTAATTAAGTTGGTTCAACTATTTAGTGTACGCTTTGAGTTAAATGAACACAAACAAGTAAGTTGGCAAAGCAAAAGCAAAAGAATTAAGTTAAATTAATGTAAATAAGTCCATAAGATGAACTTAAGCCCAAAAAACACTTTTTACTCTATAAAAAGTATTTTTTGGGCTCTAAAAAAGTGTTTTTTTGGGCTTAAGTTCATCTTATGGACTTATTTACATTAATTTAACTTAATTCTTTTGCTTTTGTTGGATAAGTTGGATAAACTTAATTGAATTGCTTGTTACCTATAGAAGTAATTTAATTAAGTTTGTTCAACTATTTAGTGTAAGTTTTGAGTTAAATGAACACAAAAAAGTAAGTTGGCTTAGCAAAAGCAAAAGAATTAAGTTAAATTAATGTAAATAAGTCCATAAGATGAACTTTTTGCTCAAACGTTACTTGAGCAAAAAAAAAAAGTGTTTTTGTAAAAAAGTGTTTTTTGGGCTTAAGTTCATCTTATGGACTTATTTACATTAATTTAACTTAATTCTTTTGCTTTTGCTTTGCCAACTTATTGTTTTGTGCTCATTTAACTCAAAACTTACACAAAATAGTTGAACCAACTTAATTGTATTGCTTCCATAGGTAACAAGTGATTCAATTAAGTTTTTCCAACTTAATTAAGTTTATCCAACCTAATTTATTAAGTTTATATATTCTAATCATCCAACTTATCATCCATAAACATAATTGAATTGCTTGTTACCAATAGAAGCAACTCAACTAAGTTGGTTCAACCTTTTCTTTTTAGAGTGTATGTGACGTCTCAGGCTACCTAAAAACCGAGTCAGCTCCCAGCTCTCCTTTCATCCCTCCTTTCTTTCCCTCTTTTATTCGTTTCACTGTTTACTCTAATAGTCTTTGATAGGTACCGAGCATCATTAGTGCCCAAACTCTGTGGCTCCTAGCGGCTCTGTAGGCGAGCCAAGTGTTTGTGGTCGGAGTTTTATTGGCTTCCAGGCACAGAGAAAGAGAAAAGAGAGAGAGAGAGAGAGAGAGGCAGGGCTTGTTGTTGTTGTTGTTGTTGTTGTTGTTTGTTTAGTGTAATCTTGGCTCGCCACTAACAGGTTTCCATAAAACCCGAGCTGCTCTCCTCCTCCTCCTCCTTCGCTTTTTGCATGTGGACTAAATGAAAGCCGTTGTGCTCGGAGTCTGTCTGTTTATTTATGCGTTTCTGTTCCTTTCTGCTGCTGCGCTGCTGTTTAAAAAGTGAAAGTCTCCCTTATTCACTTCGTCTTTATTTCTACTTCGGGCAGGTGGTTGGCGTTGCCTCCTGCTTGACCACACTGCCTCCTTTAGCTCACACTGAGGTACTGCAACTCATAAAACCCGGACTGGAACAATCGTTGCACTGCAAAAACACAAAATCTTACCAAGTGAATTTGGTCTAGTCTCTAGTGCAAATATTTTAGAACAATTGAGGTAAGACTAAACTAATTTATAAGTATTTTTTTGTTACTACACAGTAAAAATGCTGGTGTTGAATTAACACCCAAAAGCGTCTATATGTGTCCAAGTCAGCTGGTGTTAAATTCAACACTACAGAGTCACATTAACATTTACAACGGTGTTAGTGTTAAAATATATTAAAAGTAACACCAGTGTAGTGTTGATCACTAAACATCATGTGGTGTTAAAAAAGTAGCTAATTGACCCACAAGGTGTCAATATCAATCGAATCCAGTGGAAAATATTCAAAACAATACACAGAAATGGAAAGTTTAACTTTTCTTAAACCCATTTCAGTATATAGACCAAAGTTAATTTAACAAAAATATGGGTGTCAATCTTTTAACACTTTCAAAAGTGTTACTTTAACACCAGCTGACTTGGACACATAAAGACACTATTGGGTGTTAATTCAACACCGGCATTTTTACTGTGTACTTTTGTTGTAAGTCAATAATTTTATAATCCCATTATAAGGAGATTATGTCACTTGTAAAAGAAAATGTCTTGCTTTTAGTGAAATAATCGACCATTGGATGTAGCGCTTTAAAATAATTATTTACTTCAAACAATTTCTTATATGTTTTTGAACTTGTAAGTTAGTTTTGTCTTATTTCAAGTGTGCTAAGATATTTGAATTAGAAACTAGGTGAAAATTCTTGGTAATATTTTGCGTTTTTGCAGTGCAGACCAGTTTCAGGGTACATGACCCTTTAGTTATGGTGAGTCTTGTTTAAATTTGTATTAATCCAAAACGGTATATGGACAAAAGAAGCAACATTTTCAATTAAAAAACCCTGTTTGTTGCTAAATATTTAAATCAATCAATCAAATTTTATTTGTATAGCACATTTCAGCAGCAAGGCATTTCAAAGTGCTTTATATAATTAAAATAAAAGCAGCATGTGACATTGAATAAACAGTGAGAAAGAGATTTTGAAACAGATTTAAAAAGATGAAAACATTAAAACCCTTTACTTCAGTTAAACGTCGTTTAACTGGGACTCAGACCGTTTGTAAATAAACATATATTAAAAAATATTGTTTTTAATCTGTTATACAATGTATTCAACCATCAGATTGGTGCAAAGGGAACTTCTTCAAAAATGCTAACGTTAGCATGTCTGTGCCACTGCTACATGTTAGCATTGAGATGCTACTTTAGGCTAATTCCGTCCAGTTTTCTGACTATCTGGACACTCTAAGCACTGAATCAAGCAGAAAGAATGATTTATAACGTACTGATTCAGGCATAATGCAGCAATAAAATCTACGTTTTCTTTACGTTTCTCTCTGATCAGCAGACGCCTGTGTGATTTATGTCAGTAATATCTCCTGTTATACATTTGACCCCTGAGATTCCACATGCGCTTTGGACTAAACTTGATCTTTCCTAACTAAATTTCGCAGTGTGTAAAACACAAAGTCATTTGAGGGAAAGTAATTACCTTAATTCATAGCATTTCTATGAATAATATTTCTTTAAGAGAAAAATCCAGATGTGACAAAGTTTGGAAGTTTGATATTTGGCTCAAATGATTTCTCATTTTTCTTGGCAAGAAACGTCTGAACAGCCGCCTCATTCCCGGGTTGGAAGGTAAACTGTTGAAGCAAAAGTAAGCGACCAAAACAGTTCCTGTCTCCCACGTAAAATTAAAAAGCGCTCAGACAAACTTTATTGAACCTCTGCTGGAGCGTGAGCTCACCATGAAGTCTGGCTGACCCCGACGACGGTTCGTGTTTCCTCTCCTGGTTTCTCTGGGGGTTCTCGCTTTTTCACTTCCATCAATCATCCCATATTTTCTAACAATTTAATCCCTGTTTCCAGAGGTGCGGCAGCAGCTGCTGCTGCATGCAGGGACACCGTCCAGCCGCTGCCATGTAAACCAAACCAGAAAGAGCAAATCAGGCTGGTTAGCTTAGCTTATGCTGAAATAGCTAAGCAATTATTGTAGACAGTGATTCTTGAGAATAGGGACAAAACAGGTCCTATGGATAAAGCACAAAATTTGAATAAAATATACACAAAATATAATTTTTTCAAATATCTGACTAAACTAACCTGGGTCATGTGAGACAACAATGTATATTTTCGAGGTATTTGCTGAATATTTTTTTTATTTTAAACATTGTAGTCGGTGGATGATGCCTGTAAAAGCCTTTGTCCAGGAGCAGAAATCAATACATTATAATAGTTTAAAACAATTAAAGAAATACTAATATTATATATTGTGACAAGTATTAGTAGATTATAAAAGTATCAAATTGAATTAATAATCATTTTTATATATTTTCCAACTCCATTGAAATTTGTCCTTAGTTTTTGTCAACAGAAATGAAAAGAATGTAAAAAAAAATCAGGCATTATTGGGGGCAGCAGAACTTCTGAGGACCCCATGACCACTTCCTGTTTCTTCCGTTGCTAATAGAGCTAGTTAGCTCTGGTTAGCTTAAGGCTAGTTAGCTCTGGTTAGCTTAAGGCTAGTTAGCTCTGATTAGCTTAAGGCTAGTTGGCTCTGGTTAGTTTAAGGCTAGTTAGCTCTGGTTAGCTTAAGGCTAGTTAGCTCTGGTTAGCTTAGGGCTAGTTAGCTCTGGTTAGCTTAAGGCTAGTTAGCTCTGGTTAGCTTAAGGCTAGTTAGCTCTGGTTAGCTTATGTTATTCTTTAGTTTTTTCTTCTTTTTATTCCTACGTTTTTTTGTCACAACCATGATGTGTCAACACCAAAACTGACATTTTACAAAACTGATGAAATTTAGTGAAATAAAAGCTTAATTCTGGTAAATTGTAAAGTTTTCATGGACCTGATGAGCTACAATATGGCCGCCTTCAGATTAACATCATATAAATTGAGTTAGTTTGGCTTTTTGTCACCTCCGTCAGATGTCAACTCCATCAGCTTTTGTGACTCTTTCAGTGAAATTGTTGTCAAATCTCACTTAAATGTGCAGTTAATTCATTTTAATGTATTTTACATAAATTGCATTACTTCACATGAACCAAGTTTTTCATTTTACTCACTATTTTGTCACCTTCAGTTCTGTGTCAACTCTGTCAGATGGACGTTTTGTTGTTTTTGTTTTAAATAATATTTATTTAGTTTCTTGAGAAGCTTTTGTCTGTAAAATGAGTAAAAATATCACTAACAGGGTCATTAAAAATTATTTTTATATTTATTTTTGTCAGATGGTGATGACAACGTTCTGGGTCGGGTCGATTAAAATTTATTTTTGTTTCTTAAAATGTTGCAACTGGGAGCCTGTACCTCAGCATCTTTACATTCACAAAACATTATTTATCATATTTGCAAACATAAGGTTGAGAAATAACATAAAAAAATTACGGGAAAATTAAAACCCATTTTGTCCCTATTCTCAAAAATCACTGGTAGATTTAGAGAAATGAAACCCTGAACACCCAGAGACACTTTAACTACTGAGGGAATCAGGAAGTGGCAAGCAAACTTCTACTCAATTCGCAAATCGCAGAGCTAATTTTTAGGTTAGCCCTTTCGCTAACTTTAATAACTTTTAGCACACTTAGCTTCTACTAAGTTACTTGGTTGTTTTGTAAACTTTGAATCAAGTGTGATGTTTGTGTTGAAGTTTTGATCATCAACTGAGAATTCGTTAATTAGTTAGCCGTTCCATCCTCTCTTTTCTATGCTCTACAAGCTAATTGTAATCTCTCTAAATATTATTTCCTAGCGGTTAGCAAGGCACTTTTTATGCCAATTCTTGCTTTTCTACCTCACAGGAGCAAATATCTGATAATATATTAATACTTTATGTGGTTCTTATTTTAACCAGCAGTGGGAGCACTAAACCCATGATGTGCTAATAGCAGAGCTAATTGTTCAGTTAGCATTCTGCTAACTTTGAAACCGTTTAGCGCAATTAGCTTCCACAAAAAATTATTTTTCTTAATAAATTCTAAGGCACTAATTTACTTGGATGTTTTGTTAATTTTGTTTTACATTTGTGTTGAAGCTCTGATGATCGACTGCTAATAATTTGTCAGTTAGCCGCTTCATCCACTCTTTTCTATACTTTACAAGCTAATTGTAATCTCTCCAAGACATGATTTCCTAGCCGTTGTTTGTCTAATTCTTGCCCTTATGTGTTACAGAACTAAATATGTGATTACTTCAGCTGAAGCGCTGATTTACTTGGTGTTTTGTAAACTTTTACATTTGACATCTGTGTTGGTTCATTCACAGCAGGCTAGCTGCTAGCTGCAGCGCAGCAAAGAAGGAGTTAGTTTTTTTACAGGTTATGCTTCATGACATACCGTCACAACCTTTTTAATTTAGGTTACGTCATATGCTTGGTAAAGTTTGTAAAAATCAAAATGTCCTTCAGTCTCAAACCTTTGGCTGAATAAATAGATCAGAATAACAACAGAGCACCTTGTTAAGATAATTTGATGCGACTTTGGTAAAGATTTTGCTTAAAATAGTCAGAACTTTGCTTGCACCTGCCAGACAAAGGCTCTATTTAAAGTTGGCACAGATAAACTGTTTTGGTCTCACGCTGTTTGGGCCTCAGTGACAGATTTCCTGTCCGATGAGCCGTGTTTAGAGTCCTCCATGTTTACAGCACGTTGCTGTGAAGTGGTGGGGCTTATTGTTGTCTTTGGTCAGGCGGCTCTGCCGTGTTTAGCAATGTGGTCAGCAGAGGTATGTAGACACGTTTCACAGCAACGGTCAGAGGAAACACATCGGACCCAGGGATGCACAAAACCTGCAACTTCCCCCAACGTACCTGAAAGAGACGGTTCGAGGTTCGATTCCCTCATCCAGTCACTTGGAGGACATTTCTCCAGGACTGGAGTCGAGCGACTCATTGATTACACCGCTGCTCCTTCTGTAAACTAGGGCTGTAGTGATACGATAATCTCACGATACGATACACAATATTCTGCCAACAATTCAATATATATCGCGATATTCAGCAAACGATACAATTCAATACACTTTTGTGATTTTCTGAACAATTTTAGAGGGACAGAGTGATTTTGGTGAATTTTAGTGACTGTTATAACTGAAAACTGATTAAAAGCTCCAACTACACAATACCTGGCTCTGGTTGGACACTGACTTAAAGTGGACAGCTGGACAAAATGAACCAAAGAAGTGGAGAGAAAACATGTTTCTTTTAGTTGAAACAGTCCAAACTGTAGCTGACATGCATTAGTAAAGTAAATAAAGTGAACCAAGTTCCTGCTCTGAATAGTTTGATACCTTTTTAACCTGAACATCTGAAGGAATCACTCTAAGCCTGATGACCTGGTGAAGCAAGTAGTGAGTGAACAAGGTGACAGTTGGACGTTACGATACTTGAGGATGAATATCGATTTCTTTCTAGGAAAGAAAATATCGATATATATCACGATATCGATATTATTATACAGCCCTACTGTAAAGTAGGTTTGTATGATGGCGCATTTGGGCTAGTGTAGGGAGAAAAATAATAATACTAAGAGTAGCAACAAGGACCAAAATACTCAGAAATTTTCCAGAAAAACAATGACTATTCTGAGATTTAAAAGTTGATAAAATCTCTCTTTTTAGAAAAAACATTTAAGTGTCTGAATATGAAAAGTCAGAAGTTGTTAGACTTTTTTCTTTTATTAATCTCAGATGTTTTTGTTAGGATAAAAAGAGGAAATTTTCAAAGTTGAAGATTTGCTAAAAAAAAATAAAAGAAAATTTGGAAAAAAAATATATAGATTTCTGCTAAAAATCTGAGCAAAACTTCTGAAATGTTCTTGAAAAACCTTCAAAATTCTGAGTTTCAAAAGTCCAAAAATTTGCTAGAAAAAAATGACATTTTGAGATTAATCTCAGAATTCTGGCAAAAAAAAGATTTCTGGCAAAAATCTCTTTTTAGAATTAACATGTAAATGTCTGAATATGAAAAGTCAAAAAGTAAAAAGAGGAAATTTTCAAAGTTGAAGATTTGCTAATAAGAAAATTTGGGAAAAAAGTAGATTTCTGATAAAAATCTCAGAAAATTTGAGCAAAATTTCTGAAATGTTGAAAAACCTTCAAAATTTCTGCGTTTCAAAAGTCAAAAAATTTGCTAGAAAAAAATTACATTTTGATTATAATCTCAAAAGCTTTTGAGAAAAGAAACAAGAACATTCCGAATTTCAACAGTTGAAAATTTCCTAGAAAAAAAATATTTGAGATCAATCTAAAATAATTCTAGAAAAACCTTGGAAATTTCAAAGCTTAAAAACTGAAATTCTGCGTGAAAAGCTCAGAAAATTCCACTTTTTTTTCCTGAAAAACATCTGCGATGATCTGAAAACGCTGGTTTTGAACCTCAGTCTGAACTCTGTGCTATCAGAGAAAAGAGCTGCAGCCACAAAGCGTCTGACTAACATAAACAACGTGACTCATCTGAGAGTGACACACTATTTCCCCCCCCAAAAATCCCAGTTTTAGAGGAATCCTGGAGCCAGATTTGCCCCTTTCCTTCCCACATCTTGAGCTAAACTCTGCCGTCTCTGGAGCTTCAGAGGTTCGGGCAACACTCGCCTCCGACGCAGCCAAATAAAATCCCCTGATTCTCCGGAGGTTTATCTGAAATAATGTTTTCCCCGTTTCACCCAGTTTGTCCTGCTGACGCGACACTGAGAGGTCTAATTCCTGAGCGACGACATCTTTGGGTTACATGGAGTGAAATGAGACAGAAAATGTGTCTTTTTCTGCCAGTCGGCATTAATCAGAGCCGTTTCCAAGTGAAAACAAAACTCTCACACCTAAAAAAATCCAGTTTTTGGATCCATCTTTGCTAACAGCTGAGCCATGTAGCACAGCAGCTTATCGCCGACACGACCTTCGTTCCTTTTTGATGAGAAAATCCATGTAACTAAGGAAATGCTCACTTTAAAACAAACAAAGTTAAATTACAGTAAAAATGCTTTTGAAAGTGTTAAAAGTTTGATAACCATTTTTTTGTTAAATTAACGTTGGTCTATATACTGAAATGGGTTTAAGAAAAGCTAAACTGTCCATTTCTCTGAATTGTTTTGAATATTTTCCACTGGATTTGATTGATATTGACACCTTGTGGGTCAATTATTTACTTTTTTAACACCACATTGTGTTTTGAGATCAACACTATACTGGTGTCACTTTTAATATATTTTAACACTAACACCAATGTAAATGTTAATGTGACACTCTGTAGTGTTGAATTTAACACCAGCTGACTTGGACACATATAGACACTTTTGGGTGTTAATTCAACACCGGCATTTTTACTGTGTACACAGTGTCTATATGTGTCCAAGTCAGCTGGTGTTAAATTCAACACTACACATTAACATTTACATCGGTGTCAGTGTTAAAATATGTTAAAAGTAACACCAGTGTAGTGTTGATCTCAAAACATAATGTGGTGTTAAAAAAGTAAATAATTGACCCACAAGGTGTCAATATCAATCAAATCCAGTGAAAAATATTCAAAACAAGACACAGAAATGGAAAGTTTAACTTTTCTTAAACCCATTTCAGTATTAAAGACCAATGTTAATTTAACAAAAGAATGGGTGTCAATCTTTTAACACTTTCAAAAGTGTTACTTTAACACCAGCTGACTTGGACACATATAGACACTTTTGGGTGTTAATTCAACACCGGCATTTTTACTGTGTATTATTGGAATAAAGGTTGCATGTTTCCACTTATTGGCGAAGACTCTGAAAGCTGTAGGTCATAATCAAAGAGCAAAATAAGTAATTTGTTACCATCCGAATTATTTTTAAGGTGTAATTTCCAGTTAGAAACCTCAGGAAAGCATAATTTGTGCCGTCACCTCTTGACTTGGAAACACACAATCAGCCTTTCTGCCTCCTAGCAGGGGACTTGGACCCAAAGCGACCTTTAGAAAGTCAAACACGGTTGGGAACCGTTGGCTTTTATGACAGCATAATCGCTGTCACATGGCGGCGACCTCTCGAAGATAAGCTCTCCGTGATTCACTCGGATAATCGGCCTCATCGTTTAGCCTGTCAGCCGTTTCCTTTGAGCAAACCGAATCCGAAACGACGGAAAAACCGACCGACACAATCAGGATGAACAAACGTCACCAACTTTAAAGGCAGGACTGCTTCTGAAACCCAATTTTAAGTTTTAAATTGGAAAGTAACATTTGTTTTAGGTCGTACTTGATATATATATACACTGCAGAAACTAGATTTTGCCAAGTATTTTTGGTTTAGTTTTCAGTGAAAACATCTTAGTACATTTGAAATAAGAGAAAACTAACTTACAAGTATGTTAGTTTTAAGTGACTAATTCCTTAAAATTGATGAAAAGGCTCCACTGGTAAATTATTTCACTCATTCCAAGATATTTTCCTAAGTTTTAAGGTAATTTATCTGCCAAAGGAAGTAGCACCTTTTCATCCTTACCAAGGAAATACTGACTTTCAAGAAGTCTCTATATATTGCTGAAAAGTTACTTTTAAATTAGATTTTTTTTTTTTGTATTTCAAGAGTACCAAGACATTTGCACTAGAAACTCGGACAAAATTCCTTGGTAAGATTTTGTGTTTTTGCAGTGCACCGCATTTCTTTGACAACTGAAGTTAACAGAGCTACTTTACTGTGATACGAAATGGTGCTACATGTGACGCTGCCCCTTTAAGGCACATCGGAAGGGCTCTGCGCTGTTGCCTAGCAACCCCAGCCAAGCCCTGCCTGTTACCTAGCAACCCAAGTGGGACTAGGGCTGCGTTCACACTGCAGCATGAAGTGACCCAATTCCGATTTTTTGATAATTCTGATTTTTTTGCCGGTCCGTTCACACTGCCAGTAAATGGACCTGTCTGTGTTCTGCAGTGTGAACGGAAAACGACCTGAAAGTGTCCCGCATGCGCAGTAGAGGGCGCTATAGCGTCAGCGTTCTCAGTGATCTGCCAACCGCCATAGAAGAAGAAGAAGAGCTCAGAGTTTGAGGAAGTAAACATGGAGGCTAAAGGTGGAGCTTAGCTACATATTTGAAGTTGTTGTCCAACCGGAGCAACATATTAACAACTTAATCCTCATATAGTCCATCATGGTTGTTGTTTTTCTTCGCGTATCAGGACTCAGAATAGTGAGATTTGTTGAGAATCAGAGACGTTCAGTTGGGATGAATGAGACCTGGACGTTATGGTCACATTTGAATCGGATCCGTATCGGATATGGGTCACATTCTAAAAGAATCCGACCTGAGCTGTTCACACTGCCATGAAAAGATCGGATACAGGTCGCATTACGTCAGAAACATCAGAATCGGGTCACTTCAGGCTGCAGTGTGAACGCAGCCTAAAAAAATGGATTGAGAGTCGTCCTTTCCTCCTCCAGCGTTGTGTGCAGGTGCCAAGTTTCCAGACGTAAACAGAGATTTGCGCCGGTTTACCCACCTCCAGTTCGTAGACGTCTTTTCCGTGAGTCAGTGGAGACAGAGCCGTCTCCCCGCTGAAACACGAGCGCATGCGGGTGATTTCTGCAGTCAGCCTGTTGTTCAGCTCCTGCAGGACAGAAAACGGCGTTTGGACCAGCAGACGGGGGGACGTGTGTCCGGGTTTGAGCGGCTGCTGACCTGGTTGTGAGCGTTTAGCTCCTGGTTCTCTCTCTGGCACTGCCGCAGGGCCTGCCTCTCCGCCTCCAGCGCCTGGGCCAGGTGAGCGTTCTCCAGACATTTCTGGGAGTATTGCTCGGATAAAACCTCCAGTTCTCTCTGGATGGACTGGAGCTCTTCCCTGAACAACCAGGCAGGACAGTTTTAACCCCAACTTCCTCCACATGCTTCTCCAAATACACGTTTTACACATGAACAAGCAAAGCAGAACATTTCCGTGTGTAGACGACATTTATTCCAGGTTTCTAACTTAATATCCACATTTTCTTGAAAGATTTGTAAGCAATAATCATCAAGATTAACTGAAATAAATGCTTGAGGTATCTCAATCCGAGTTCAATTAATTTTAATTTAGTAATTTCTGTAACTCTTTGCACTGCAAAAACATAAACATCTACAAAGTATTTTTGTTTTAGTTTCAACTGCAAATATTTTAGTAAGTTTGAAATAAGACGAAACTAACTCACAAGTAACTTTTCAGATTGTTTTAATAGTAATTCCTATATTGATGAAAAGGTCCTTGTTCTACTCAGATTATTTCACTTATAACAAGACATTTTCCCTTGTTATAAGTGAAATAATCAGCCAATAGAACTAGAACTAGGTTGCTAGGTAACGGGCAGACTTAGCTGGGCTGCTAGGTAACGGGCAGACTTAGCTGGGGTTGCTAGGTAACGGGCCAGACTTAGCTGGGGTTGCTAGGTAACGGGCCAGACTTAGCTGGGGCTGCTAGGTAACGGGCCAGACTTAGCTGGGGTTGCTAGGTAACGGGCCAGACTTAGCTGGGGTTGCTAGGTAACGGGCCAGACTTAGCTGGGGTTGCTAGGTAACGGGCCAGACTTAGCTGGGTGCTAGGTAACGGCCAGCTTAGCTGGGTGCTAGGTAACGGGCCAGACTTAGCTGGGGTTGCTAGGTAACGGGCCAGACTTAGCTGGGGTTGCTAGGTAACGGCCAGACTTAGCTGGGGTTGCTAGGTAACGGGCCAGACTTAGCTGGGGTTGCTAGGTAACGGGCCAGACTTAGCTGGGGTTGCTAGGTAACGGGCCAGACTTAGCTGGGGTTGCTAGGTAACGGGCCAGACTTAGCTGGGGTTGCTAGGTAACGGGCCAGACTTAGCTGGGGCTGCTAGGTAACGGGCCAGACTTAGCTGGGTGCTAGGTAACGGGCCAGACTTAGCTGGGGTTGCTAGGTAACGGGCCAGACTTAGCTGGGGTTGCTAGGTAACGGGCCAGACTTAGCTGGGGCTGCTAGGTAACGGGCCAGACTTAGCTGGGGCTGCTAGGTAACGGGCCAGACTTAGCTGGGGTTGCTAGGTAACGGGCCAGACTTAGCTGGGGTTGCTAGGTAACGGGCCAGTCTTAGCTGGGGTTGCTAGGTAACGGGCCAGACTTAGCTGGGGTTGCTAGGTAACGGGCCAGACTTAGCTGGGGCTGCTAGGTAACGGGCCAGACTTAGCTGGGGTTGCTAGGTAACGGGCCAGTCTTAGCTGGGGTTGCTAGGTAACGGGCCAGACTTAGCTGGGGTTGCTAGGTAACGGGCCAGACTTAGCTGGGGCTGCTAGGTAACGGGCCAGACTTAGCTGGGGTTGCTAGGTAACGGGCCAGACTTAGCTGGGGTTGCTAGGTAACGGGCCAGTCTTAGCTGGGGTTGCTAGGTAACGGGCCAGACTTTGCTGGGGCTGCTAGGTAACGGGCCAGACTTAGCTGGGGCTGCTAGGTAACGGGCCAGACTTAGCTGGGGCTGCTAGGTAACGGGCCAGTCTTAGCTGGGGTTGCTAGGTAACGGGCCAGACTTTGCTGGGGCTGCTAGGTAACGGGCCAGACTTTGCTGGGGTTGCTAGGTAACGGGCCAGACTTTGCTGGGGTTGCTAGGTAACGGGCCAGACTTAGCTGGGGTTGCTAGGTAACAGGCCAGACTTAGCTGGGGTTGCTAGGTAACGGGCCAGACTTAGCTGGGGCTGCTAGGTAACGGGCCAGACTTAGCTGGGGTTGCTAGGTAACGGGCCAGACTTAGCTGGGGCTGCTAGGTAACGGGCCAGACTTAGCTGGGGTTGCTAGGTAACGCGCCATATTTAGCTCGGGCTGCTAGGTTTCTGCCATGTAAACCTAGCAGCCCCAAGCTCGCGTTTCTGTCCGCTTTGTAATCAGTTGCTACCGGTATTAGCTCAGTGCTAGTCTTCTGCCGTCCTGCCTGTTTGGACTGTAGAGCATCATTCTTAATAAATCATCATCACCACACCTGGGTCTCAGCGTCTCTCCTCAGCACCACTTCGTGACAGCATTACGTCAAAAACATCGGGACTGGGTCACTTCAGGCTGCAGTGTGAACGCAGCCTAAAAATGCGGCGCTGCTAACTTTGTTATTTACTGTCGTAACATGTCTGGTATAAACCTGGCAGCTTGTCTCTGAGCTGAATATTCAGCGGTGCAGATTGGATCTCTACCTTTTCTGAAATGTGTCTCTTTGTGTGAGTGAAACCAGCTGAAACTGTGAAATTACCAAAAGGCCAAACATCCATCTTCCTTTAATCTCTGTGTCTTTTCATTTTTCCATGTCATTTTGAAGAAGTTTTCTCGTTTTGTTCACTTTTCACCTTCATCCCCAGCTTTTTTTTTAAAGAAATACTTTAAAAGATTTGAATAAACAAGTTATTCAATTTATTTTTTATGTAAAAAAATAAAGATTTTATTGCTTGAATGCAACAACAGAGGACTCCTTTAATTTGAACTGGGTGAAGCTAAAACAATGAACCAGAGGAGATTTGGGTTAAACACATTTACAAAAAAGTTTCTTTTTTAATCTTAAATGTACAGTTTTGGCTTTATTACTGGTCCAAATATGTTTTTCTTTCAGCAATTTTTTTTCTGAGCCTTTATATTCCAGGTTAATGTTTAAAAATGTACAAAATGAATTAACAATTATTTTAATAGATTAATCATGATAAATAAGATAAATCTAAAGCACATCTGGTCAGCTAGTTTCACTGATATATGGGGGTGAGAGACACGGACTTAAAGTTTTATCGCGATACCTTGTTATACACAGTCCAGTCACATTAATGTGACCACCACGTACTTTCCACTTCAGAGTTAAATAACCAATCACAGAAGGCAGGTGGCAGCACAGTGCAGTTGAGCGTATATAAAGGGTGTGTGTGGGCTTCGGAAAACATTTCAATCGTTGGCGTAATGCAGAAACGAAGCGATTTATCCGACGTCCAAAAGGGCATGATCATTGGCTTTCGGGCCAAGGGTGGAAGCATTTCCGAAACGGCTGAGTTTGTGAACTGTTCGCGTGCCGCCGTGGTAAAAGTGTACCGTGCATGGCAAAATGGGACTGTCCAAAATCAACGACGTGGCAAATGTGGTGCACCACGGGCCATAGATGACAGAGGCGAACGACGGTTGCGGAGATGCGTTCGGGCAGATAGACGGGCTACCGTTGAGCAACTGACCACTAAAATGAACCAAGGGGCTACCACAAGTGTCTCCCAAACCACTATTCAGCGAACATTGCTGCGTCTGGGCCTCCGAAGCAGACGCCTGGTTCGTGCACCTATGCTGACTGGTGTTCATCGACGACGAAGGCTAGAATTTGCACGCCAGTACAGCAGCTGGACGTCCACTGAGTGGCGACAGGTAGCGTTTTCAGATGAATCGCGTTTTATGCTCCATCGGACAGATGGACGTTGGCGTATAAGGCGTGAAACCTCTGAAAGGAACCACCCTGCAACCATTGCAGGAACGGTCCAAGCTGGAGGCGGGAGCATTATGGTCTGGGGAATGTTTTCCTGGCATTCTCTGGGTTCACTGATTATTGTGGAAGGCACGATGGATCAATACAAGTACGCATCTGTCCTTGCGGACCATGTCCACCCCTACATGCGCATTGTTTTTCCTCAGGATGATGGCATCTTCCAGCAGGACAATGCGAGGTGCCATACAGCTGCCAGTGTACGTGCGTGGTTCGAAGAGCACCGGTGTTTACCGTCCTCCCCTGGCCAGCAAACTCACCTGACTTAAACCCAATCGAGCATCTGTGGGACCATCTCGATCGAGTTGTTCGCGCCATGGATCCTCAACCGCGTAATCTAGCGCAGCTGGCCACGGCATTAGAGTCGGCATGGCTCAACATCCCAGAGAAGACCTTCAGGGACCTAAGTGACTCTCTTCCTGCACGTCTCGTAGCAGTTCGCTCTGCGAAAGGTGGTTATTCTGGCTTTTGACAGATGGTCACATTAATGTGACTGGACTGTGTACTATGGCGATAACGACAAAACATCACGATAATAACTATTTCTTACGTCAATTTTTGGTAATTGTACGTCTGTCGCAGCTCATCCTGGCCAGAAACGGCTCTTCGAAAACCATTCCTACTTTTAATCCGCTTCTTTAGACCAGCAGTCGCATAAAGAGGAAGTGCAACACTGAACTGCAGTTTAATCATATTCAAATTTATTGATACTTATTTATCCTTTCATTGCAAAAATATAGTGAAGAAAATAATAAAACAATCCCAACAATATGGGCAGTTTCAATGTTTTAAGAATCATTATTTAGGATTTATTATAACAACAAATCAAAACTTTTTACCATGAGAAATTTATCACAATAAATGATAAACAATACATTAAACCCTGTACAATGGCTGCTGCTTTGATTTTGACCTACATCTTAGGCTGCATTCACACCAGCCCCGTTTAATCCGCTTTAATCCAACTCCAGTCTGTTTTGCTTTGAAAGTCTTCTGGTTCGTTTTGGGGAGATGTGAACGCAAACCCGGACCAAAGAGAACCAAACTCTGGTCCGCTTATAGGCTCAGTTTGGTTGAAGTGAACTCTGGTGCGGTTCAAATCCAGATGTGAATAGGATTTCTCCAACTGCCAAAATCCGATGCCACGACACTTTTGTTTACCTTTTGTAAAGAAGGAAGTTGCGCTCAGTGTCTTTCTCAGAGGCGTTTGTGTCGTTTGCTCCAGTGGTTCTTGGTGCAGCGCCACCACTGGCCAGGAGAGGAACAGGTTCTCCAAAAGATTTGGCTGGTTTGACTCAGTGGAGTAAATGAGAACCAAAAATGTAACAAATGTTGCGATTTTGGTCCCAAATCGAACCAAGTAAAAACCACTTGCTGCAGTCTTGGTGGCTGCGCAGGAGGCTCTACTTCTGCTTTTCAGAGAGGTGTGAACTGCACATCTGTTTGCAGCCATTGCTGAGTTGGCAGCTTATTTGGATTTAAAGTGACAGAGCCCTAAAACATGTCATCATAGGCAGGACTGACCAGATTAAAATCTCATTATCTAAGAATAATTTTAGGCAAAAAAAATTGAATGAACCAGTGATTCTTGAAAATAGGGACAAATGGGTTTTAATTTTCCCATATTTTTTTTTTTGTTATTTCTCAAATTTATGTATACAAATATGTCAAATAATGTTTTGGAAATGTAAAAATGCTGAGGTACAGTTGCAAATTTTTTGAGATGGTGATGAGATGGTCATCACCATCTGACAAAAATACATCAAAAATAATTTTTAATGACCTTGTTAGTGATATTTTTACTCATTTTACAGACAAAAGCTTCTAAAGAAACAAAATAAATATTATTTAAAACAACATAACAAAAAGTCCATCTGACAGTTGACACAGAACTGAAGGTGACAAACTAGTGAGTAAAATGAAAAACTTGGTTCATGTGAAGTAATGCAATTTATGTAAAATACATTAAAATGAATTAACTCCACATTTAAGTGAGATTTGACAACAATTCCACTTAAAGAGTCAGAAAAACTCTGACGGAGGTGATAAAAAGCCAAACTACCTCAATTTATATGATGTTAATCTGAAAGAGGCCATATTGTAGCTCATCAGGTCCATGAAATCTTTACAATTTACCAAAATTAAGGTTTTACTTCACAACATTTCATCAAAGTTTTGTAAATTGTCAGTTACGGTGTTGACACATCATGGTTGTGACAAAAAACTTAGGAATAAAAAGAAGAAAAAAACTAAAGAATAACATAAGCTAACCAGAGCTAACTAGCCTTAAGCTAACCGGAGCTAACTAGCCTTAAGCTAACCAGAGCTAACTAGTCTTAAGCTAACCAGAGCTAACTAGCCTTAAGCTAACCAGAGCTAACTAGCCTTAAGCTAACCAGATCTAACTAGCCCTAAGCTAACTAGAGCTAACTAGCCTTAAGCTAACCAGAGCTAACTAGCCTTAAGCTAACCAGAGCTAACTAGCCCTATTAGCAATGGAAGAAACAGGAAGTGGTCATGGGGTCCTCAGAGGTTCTGGTGCCCCCAATAATGCCTGATTTTTTTTTACATTCTTTTCATTTCTGTTGACAAAAACTAAGGACAAATTTCAATGGAGTTGGAAAATATATAAAAATGATTTTTAATTCAATTTATTGATGCCTTTATAATTATTTATATGACTACTTATACTTAATAGTCATAATATATAATTTTAGTATTTCTTTAATTGTTTTAAACTATTATAATGTATTGATTTCTGCTCCTGGACAAAGGCTTTTACAGGCATCATCCACCGACTACAATGTTTAAAATAAAAAATATTCAGCAAATACCTGGAAAATATACATTGTTGTCTCACATGACCAGGTTAGTTTAGTCAGATATTTGAAAAAATTATATTTTGTGTATATTTTATTCAAATTTTGTGCTTTATCCATAGGACCTGTTTTGTCCCTATTCTCAAGAATCACTGGACACATGTTTTGAAAACTTATAAAAAATGACATACATTGATTAAAAATCTGCTTCCTGAGTATCAACACCAACCGTACGACCCTTTTCCTGATTCGGTCACATCCAGGTAGATACTGACATAAATTCCCTTTGGCTGGCGATTTTTCCTGAGTTCTTCCAATGTCCTAATCAAAGCCCAGGCTTATTCATGGTGGCTCCTACAGGGACAGAGTCTGCGATGTGACGAGTCGGATCCGGCGCAGCTGAACAGCAGAGGCTCCTGCTGAAGGCCACACAGCCGCCCCCAAGGGCTGTAAGACGGAAACAAATGATTGACCTCCTGCACCGTGCTGGAGCAGCCTAGTCCAATCCTGAGAAACAAACACAGGTTCCTCGTCAGCTGCTTGGCGACAATGACTAGCATTGGTTTTAGCTGTGGAGTTGTCAACATAACGGGCTAAATCTTAAATATATGCATGATTTACAAAAGAAAAGTGGATATGGTGCTTTGCTACGGATTGTCAACACGACGACAACTAGAAAAGATCAAGAGAAGGTTTTTATTTTAAGATTAAGTGGCGGAGGGGGAAGTAGGTCAGTTATGCTAGCTTGACTATGACAAGCTAACATTTAGATGTGCTGCAGAATTCGGTGTGTTTCGGTTTTGTTAAAAAAATAAAGACGACTCATCAGTAGAGCGGGGTGTTTAGATTAGCTGACCAACAGACTTGCTGTGTTAGCTTAGCTAATAGCAGTGGTAAATAATCAGCCATTGCTGTTTTAGCTTAGCTAATAGCAGCGGTAGCTAATCAGCCATTGTTGCTAGCTTAGCTAATAGCAGCGATAGCTAATCAGCCATTGCTGTGTTAGCTTAGCTAATAGCAGCGGTAGCTAATCATCCATCGCTGTGTTAGCTTAGCTAATAGCAACGGTAGCTTATCAGCCATAGCTGTTAGCTAATAGCAGCGGTAACTAATCAGCCATCGCAATCAGCCATTGCTGTGTTAGCTTAGCTAATAGCAGTGGTAACCAATCAGCCATCACTGTGTTAGCTTAGCTAATAGCAACGATAGCTAATCAGCCATCGCTGTGTTAGCTTAGTTAATAGCAGTGGTAACCAATCAGCCATCACTGTGTTAGCTTAGCTAATAGCAGTGGTAACTAATGAGCCATCGCAATCAGCCATCGCTGTGTTAGCTTAACTAATAGCAGCGGTAACTAATCAGCCATCACTGTGTTAGCTTAACTAATAGCAGCGGTAACTAATCAGCCATCACTGTGTTAGCTTAGCTAATAGCAGCGATAACTAATCAGCCATCGCAATCAGCCATCGCTGTGTTAGCTTAGCTAATAGAAGCGATAACTAATCAGCCATCGCTGTGTTAGCTAATAGCAACGATAGCTAATCAGCCATCGCTGTGCTAGCTTAGCTAATAGCAGCGGTAACCAATCAGCCATCACTGTGTTAGCTTAGCTAATAGCAGCCGTAGCTAATCTATCACAGTGATCACTTATTAATAATCGCAAAATAAACATCAAGTCTAAAAACTGAGTGTTCTGTTCTTTGTGTGGGAAATGTTTGAGTGTTTTTTGGTGTTGAATCCTGAAACATAAAGTGGTGCTGCAGTCAATTGCTATGGCAACTGGTCCGTGTGTAGCGTAGCCGACACAGAGAGTGAGGAAAAAAAAGTGGTTTTCAGTTGTTCTTCAATGGTTTTTCTGCATTATTCTCCCTGTGCTGTGTCACACAGCCAATTCTGAACAAAACTCACGTTTTTCGATTAAACAGTTTTTTTCTCTACGATGATTCGACTCCGGCTCCAGAACCTCAACGCCATCAGTTCAGTTGTGTCGTTGTTATTGTTTTCATTTTTAAAACGATACATTTTTATTCTACATTTTTACCCTTATTGCAAATAAAAAGTCTCCATCTCCTTTGAAGCAGTTTTATATCATTCTCAAATTGCATTTTTTTTGGGGGGGGGGGGGTGGCCGCGCAAATTCAGTCCAAGGGCCACAAAAGGCCCCCCAGCCGCAGTTTGGACACCCCATGCAGTGAAACCCGTCACCTGGTGAACGTGTCCAGGCTGTTGAGGCGGTGAAAGAGAGCCGGGTCACAGGTCAGGGCGGAGCGCCGACACACATCCACACAGGACCGACCCAGTGGACCCAGGAGAACCATCAGAACCGGTTCTGGGTCCCACACAGCCGAGGAGTTTCCACAGAAGTTCTGACGAGGAGAGAACAGGAGAACCGAGTCACTTTAACGAGATCCAGTCGATAGTCAGATCTTCTGCGTTAACAACGACAAACCTGGAAACATTTGTTAATTCAAGCACTTTCAAGGTCAGTTTTCAAACTTTTCCAGAACCAAATTTAGAGATAAAAATAATACAAATGAGCTAAAAAAAATATATTTAATACTGTTATTAATAAAGCCTTGTGACAGGATTTGGAGGTGAACTAAAATAAAACAAAGTGTTAAGTTTTGAAACTGAGAAAAAAAAAATTATTTAACAAAAGATTTAAATACCAAAATATAACATATTAACTATAAAAACTATTTCAGTTTCAAAGGACAAAAAGAGAAAGTAGGAATAATAAATATTCATTACATTAAAATCCAAACAAGCTAAATAACTTTCCTGTTCAAATTAAACGCTTAAATATAAAAGGAAAAGTCACAAAATTAATTTCTATAACATGTTTTTTGCTGAGTTTCTGGCTTTTAGCAAATAGAAATAATTTTGGTATTTCTATCAACTTATTTAAAATAAAAATAAAAAAATAAAATTACAAGAATAAAGTCATAATATTCAGATTTTACTCTCAAAATATGATGAAATTATTGTATATTTAATATTATTTCAGCTTTATTCACATAATTTTATTTTTTCTTAGCATGATCCTCATACTTTGATTTACTTTTGGACAGCAAGAAGAAAAACGTGTCTTTTTATTTACTGTATGAAAATATCTGGTTTCTACTACACTAATGTTTCAAAATGTGCAAAATGCTTTTATTACATTATATTCTATTACAAAACAGTGCAGAACAAATAAACACTTGACAGGATTTTATACAGAAATAAATCCAGTTTTCAAGAGTTTCAGCACCGTTTGAACTCCGTAATAAGAAACTGACCTAAAATTGTTGATTTCTAACAACAAAGCCCTGAATTTCCAGGTAAATGAGGAAATAATTTGATCTTAATTGTATTTTTTCTTAGCATGATCCTAATACTTTGATTTACTTTTGGACAGCAAGAAGAAAAACGTGTCTTTTTAATTACTTTTTTTGAAAATATCTGGTTTCTACTATAATTAATATTTCAAAATGTGCAAAATGCTTTTAACAAACATTAAAATGGTAAACTTTCTATTACAAAACAGTGCAGAACAAATAAACACTAGACAGGATTTATTCAGAAATAAATCCAGTTTTCAAGAGTTTCAGCACCATTTGAACTCCGTAATAAGAAACTGACCTAAAATTGTTGATTTCCAACAACAAAACCCTGAATTTCCAGGTAAATGAGGACATTTTGTTTGTTTCTGTACCTGCTGAGTGACGTAGCGGCGCATTCGCTCCAACATTCCCACACAGGTGAAGTCTGGAGGCGTGAAAGGCCTCACCTGGAAAAACAGGTAAACATTTTTACCTGGACTCAAAGCAACAGCAGCAAAAACACAAAAAAATACCAAATTAAAAGTGAAAAGAAAAATACCAGAACTTAGAACAGTGGTTTATATTCGCCTTGGCTACATTTTCACAGCCATTTTGCTTTCTGACAGTTTAAGGAAGAAAAATCTTTATGGAGATAAAAACTGTAAATTAAACACATATGGAAGCACAACGGAGTCATAAATTAGGTGTTTTCAAGGATTTTATTTAAAAACAAACTTAAAGTCATTCATAATGAACCGTTTAGCTGCGGAACTGCACAGTAAAAATGCTGGTGTTAAATTAACCCCCAAAAGTGTCTATATGTGTCCATGTTAGCTGGTGTTAAAGTAACACTTTTGAAAGTGTTAAAAGATTGACATCCATATTTTTGTTAAATTAACTTTGGTCTATATACTGAAATGGGTTTAAGAAAAGTTAAACTTTCCATTTCTGTGTATTGATTTGAATATTTTCCACTGGATTTGATTGATATTGACACCTTGTGGGTCAATTAGTTACTTTTTAACACCACATTGTGTTTTGTGATCAACACTACACTGGTGTTACTTTTAATGTATTTTAACACTAACACCATTGTAAATGTTAATGTGACTCTGTAGTGTTGAATTTAACACCAGCTGACTTGGACACATATAGACACTTTTGGGTGTTAATTCAACACCGGCATTTTCACTGTGTGTGAACTATAATGTTTGTTGAGTGAACTATTTGTTTCTTGTGTCTTTGTTACCTGTGTCTTTGTTACCTGTGTCTTTGTTACTTGTGTCTTTGTTACTTGTGTCTTTGTTACCTGTGTCTTTGTTACTTGTGTCTTTGTTACCTGTGTCTTTGTTACCTGTGTCTTTGTTACTTGTGTCTTTGTTACCTGTGTCTTTGTTACCTGTGTCTTTGTTACCTGTGTCTTTGTTACTTGTGTCTTTGTTACCTGTGTCTTTGTTACCTGTGTCTTTGTTACCTGTGTCTTTGTTACTTGTGTCTTTGTTACTTGTGTCTTTGTTACCTGTGTCTTTGTTACCTGTGTCTTTGTTACCTGTGTCTTTGTTACCTGTGTCTTTGTTACTTGTGTCTTTGTTACCTGTGTCTTTGTTACTTGTGTTTTGTTACCTGTGTCTTTGTTACTTGTGTCTTTGTTACCTGTGTCTTTGTTACTTGTGTCTTTGTTACCTGTGTCTTTGTTACTTGTGTCTTTGTTACCTGTGTCTTTGTTACTTGTGTCTTTGTTATTAGATTATCATCAAGAAGTAAAGAATGTGTCTTTGTTACCTGTGTCTTTGTTACCTGTGTTTTTAAGATCGACTCGACTGCCTCCCTGACGTCTGTCCCGTTGTTCGCGTCCACAGTCCAAACGAACGGTTTACCGACGAAACGCTCCGCGTACGGATGCTGTGAAGTGATCTGACATTCAAAGTTATTCACCGTTGTTAGCAAAACATCCAAACTAATTCAAGTTTACGGTTTAAAATTCTGTTTTCTTTTGGGTTTTCTGAAGTATTTAAAATATTATTTAGCAATTACAAAATCTGTTTTAAACATTTTGGCACCAAAATAAAGAAATTGAGTATGGAGCATAAGATAATTAGATTTTCTTTGTTGATCACCAGTATTTTTTTTTTTTTTGTGCTTTAAACATTGTATAAACATTTTATAAATATTATAAGTTTAATATAAACCGTTTGGCACAGGCTAATCCATCTACAAAACTGGGGATTTTCCTTGCTTTTGCTTCCAAAACTTAAAAAAATAAATAAAAATAAAAATATGGAGGAATATTAGGACCACTGAAAAATCAAAAGATTCTGATTTTATTTTTCTCAGAATTTAGGTTTTATAAAATCAGAATTCTGACAAGAAAAGTCAGATTTTCTTGTTGTTTCATGTCCCAAAATTTTTAGATTTCAAAAAATGTTTTTTGTATTCTCTTTAATACATTGGATTTTTGGAAACCCAATGTATTAAAGAAGAAATTTAGGCACATTTAACTGAAAAAAATGTGCCTAAAAAATTGTTGGCTCTATCAGAGCTCCATACAATGTCTTTTTGAAAAGGTTTCTGGTCACTGAAAAATGTCCAGCAGCCCTAATGTTCCCTCAACTCAAATGTTCAAAAGGTTGTTTTTATCAGCATCCAGCCAAGAGTCTGACGTTGCACAAATAAGTAACTAATAACTTATAAAAACGGTATACATGTCAAATATGACTGAAATAAAGTGACTTTGTATTTTAATGCATTGAAATTGGGCCTCTGTCTCTTTAAGAAACTCCTGCTCTGTCTGAAACTCCTCTATTATCCCTTTAACAACATTTTCTCCAATAACGAGCTCAGATGCTTCACCAGGTGTTTGCTAATTGCTGCTGGCTAGTCTGAAGGAGCTGAGGGGGCGGAGCTTGGCCTCCAAAATGGAGCTGAGTCTTACCTGTGTGTTTATAAAAGTTTAATGGTTGCCATGGAGATTAAGGGATTTCCCAAAGAAGCGTGAAGGAGTCAAAGTGAAACTCCAGGTTTGTTTTGTAACATGGCGGTAAGCAGAGTGGATTTTACACGATTCCCCCCCTTTGAGAAGGTCAGTTTTTCCGCTACCTGTCTGGTTGTGGGCTTGCCTTTGTAGAAACCGTCGTTGTGGGACGAGTGCGGCGGGTCAAACCGCGGCTGGAGGAACATGCAGCCCAGAGCGACGGCCTCAACCGGCGCCGGACCCTCGTAGGGAAACCCCAGACCCACAAACACCTGCAGGGGGCAGCAACACTCCTGCACTGGTGATTTTTTGATTTTACAAACACTATTTGTATGGAATATGTGGGGATTTTTTTTTTCCTTTTATCTGACCTTTGCTCTGCGGAGAAGCTGCAGGAAGTTGCCCTGAGTCAAAAGTCCGTGGTTTTTGACGAAACTGGGAAGACTGGAGGCGCGTCCTGGAGGCTGGTAGACTGTGGCGTGGATCTCCAGTTCCTGGCTGATCACCTTCAGATAATCAGATTTACCCTGCAGATATTCAGATTTGACAATCAAACAGAACACTTTGTCTTTTCCAGCAGCCATTGTACCACCGTAAAACCAGCTGATCGAAAGGGATGCAGCTTGAGTTGCTAGGCAACAGCGCAGTGCCTATTGATATGATTTAACAGCCAGGAAGTTTTTGAAATGGCTCCTTTTCCAGACACCAAAAACATTAAATTACTACTTTGTCTTTTCCAGCAGCCATTATACCACCGTAAAACCAGCTGATCGAAAGGGATGCAGCTTGAGTTGCTAGGCAACAGCGCAGTGCCTATTGATATGATTTAACAGCCAGGAAGTTTTTGAAATGGCTCCTTTTCCAGACACCAAAAACATTAAATTACTACTTTGTCTTTTCCAGCAGCCATTATACCACCGTAAAACCAGCTGATCGAAAGGGATGCAGCTTGAGTTGCTAGGCAACAGCGCAGTGCCTATTGATATGATTTAACAGCCAGGAAGTTTTTGAAATGGCTCCTTTTCCAGACACCAAAAACATTAAATTACTACTTTGTCTTTTCCAGCAGCCATTATACCACCGTAAAACCAGCTGATCGAAAGGGATGCAGCTTGAGTTGCTAGGCAACAGCGCAGTGCCTATTGATATGATTTAACAGCCAGGAAGTTTTTGAAATGGCTCCTTTTCCAGACACCAAAAACATTAAATTACTACTTTGTCTTTTCCAGCAGCCATTATACCACCGTAAAACCAGCTGATCGAAAGGGATGCAGCTTGAGTTGCTAGGCAACAGCGCAGTGCCTATTGATATGATTTAACAGCCAGGAAGTTTTTGAAATGGCTCCTTTTCCAGACACCAAAAACATTAAATTACTACTTTGTCTTTTCCAGCAGCCATTATACCACCGTAAAACCAGCTGATCGAAAGGGATGCAGCTTGAGTTGCTAGGCAACAGAGCAGCGGCTGTTGATATGATTTAACAGCCAGGAAGTTTTTGAAATGGCTCCTTTTCCAGACACCAAAAACATTAAATTACTTCTTTGTCTTTTCCAGCAGCCATTATACCACCGTAAAACCAGCTGATCGAAAGGGATGCAGCTTGAGTTGCTAGGCAACAGCGCAGTGCCTATTGATATGATTTAACAGCCAGGAAGTTTTTGAAATGGCTCCTTTTCCAGACACCAAAAACATTAAATTACTACTTTGTCTTTTCCAGCAGCCATTATACCACCGTAAAACCAGCTGATCGAAAGGGATGCAGCTTGAGTTGCTAGGCAACAGCGCAGTGCCTATTGATATGATTTAACAGCCAGGAAGTTTTTGAAATGGCTCCTTTTCCAGACACCAAAAACATTAAATTACTACTTTGTCTTTTCCAGCAGCCATTATACCACCGTAAAACCAGCTGATCGAAAGGGATGCAGCTTGAGTTGCTAGGCAACAGAGCAGCGGCTGTTGATATGATTTAACAGCCAGGAAGTTTTTGAAATGGCTCCTTTTCCAGACACCAAAAACATTAAATTACTTCTTTGTCTTTTCCAGCAGCCATTATACCACCGTAAAACCAGCTGATCGAAAGGGATGCAGCTTGAGTTGCTAGGCAACAGAGCAGCGGCTGTTGATATGATTTAACAGCCGGGAGGTTTTAAAACATTAAATTACTACTTTTACATTTTTTTTTTAACTTTTACTACTTTTAATTTTTACTTTGGACTTTTAAGCCCAAATGAAAGTACAAAAAATGTGTAAAATATGAATTTCCCCTTTAAATATTATTTCATCAGTCAAATCAATCAGGTTTCATATGTATAGTGTCAAATTCCTTGAGTGTTGAAAATTTAATATTAGTAGTAATCACTGAATGCGGAGAAATTTCAAATATTGCAATTATTAGTCGCTTGAAAACTGAATTAGAACCTCAGGAAACATTTTCAGGTGTTTTCTGTTGATTAGCTGTTAACTTTTTCACAATATTCAAATTTTTGGCGTAAATACCAGCCATAAATCCTCTCACCTGCCACATGTATTCCTGTTTGCCGTAGACGACGGCTATGTTGTCTTTCTTGTAGGTTTCTGGATCGAACTCGTCGTTCGTCTTTGCCGCTTCTTCACCAACGAAGCCCAGGAAGGAATTATCAGGAGTATGAGCTGAAGATGACAGGAAACAGTCGCTGCGTTTTCGTCAGAAATGCGCGAAAAACTTTGTCAACATCCCACTAATAACGAAAAAACACAACTTCGTAATCGCGGTGCTTCTGTTAAATAAAAGACGCCTTTGAAATCACATGTTAATAAGCTTGTTTACGCGATAAGTCATGAAATAAATATCCTCAAACTCAGTGGTCCCCAAACTACGGCCCGCGGGCCAGATCCGGCCCGCCTCCACATTTGGTCCGGCCCCCCTGAACAATACCAGAGAGCATTCAGTTTTTTTAATATATCGTATTTTCCGGACTATCAGCCGTTTATACGTGGATTTTTCTTGAACCACCAGGGGGGGCTCTTTAGCAGGAAGTGAATCATTGGAAGTCAAAACTGGAAATAAGAGAAGAAAGCGCCAATTTAATGAAATTAGGTTTTAATAGGGAATTGAAATTTGAGAATGTTGTTGATCAGTTAAATAGCATTGAGGGGGAAAAAAGATTTATAGTTTTTTAAATAGTACTGGGAACATTATGAGCATTTGAGGTTTAGATATTAGGATCCAGTAGATGGCAGTAGTGCAACAATAATGGATGGAAGCTGCCGTTGAAATCTAAAGAAGAAGACGACAATTTTCTTTTAGCACATGCTAGTAGCAACACGAAGGATCAGCACTTTTACAGGTACCGTTCAGAAACCAATCAGTTCAGTTAAATCTAAACTTGGCAGCTTTTTCTTTTTCAACCGTAATAAATATCGCATTTATTACGGTACCTGTTATGATGTTGGCTGTCCGCCTCCCTCTGCTGCTGCTGCATCGCTGTGGAAAACCTGGAGCGCCAGAGAAACCTGAGGCTTATACGTGGATGTTCACTGGTTTTTAAAGAAACTCTGGGGTTGTGGCTTATAGTCCAGTGCGGCTCATAGTTAGGAAAATACAGACTATAATCCTTCCTGGGTTTTTTCTGTGAAGAACCCAGATAATGTTATTTGATTGTGTTTTCTGGAAAACAATATATTTTTACATTTAGGTTCTCCTGTAATCAGAGAAGAGAAAAGTTATGTGGCCCTAACAGAAAAAGGTTGGGGGACCCTGATGTTCCTACTTCCTGTTGTTTTCTTCTTCGTGGGTAGCGCATCCGGGTTTGGAACGCGTGACTCGTCTGTCTATTGTAACAGACTAACTCCGACATGGACATTAAAAAAACTCATCCTTTTTACATTTCAAATGTAAAACGATTCAATGTCCAACTGTCACCTTGTTCACTCACTGCTTGCTTCACCAGGTCATCAGGCTTAGAGTGATTCCTTCAGATGTTCAGGTTAAAAAGGTATCAAACTATTCAGAGCAGGAACTTGGTTCACTTTATTTACTTTACTAATGCATGTCAGCTACAGTTTGGACTGTTTCAACTAAAAGAAACATGTTTTCTCTCCACTTCTTTGGTTCATTTTGTCCAGCTGTCCACTTTAAGTCTGTGTCCAACCAGAGCCAGGTATTGTGTAGTTGGCGCTTTTAATCAGTTTTCAGTTAAATTAATTCAGTCCAACTTTATAACAGTCACAAAATGTCACCAAAATCACTCTGTCCCTCTGAAATCTTTCAGAAAATCGAAAAAGTGCATCGAATTGTATCGGTTGCTGAATATCGCAATATATATCGTATTGTGGGCAGAATATCGTGTATCGTATCGTGACATTATTGTATCACTACAGCACTAGTAAACATTTGGGTCGTACAATAATATTGATATCGCGATATATATCGCTATTTTCATTCCTAGAAAAAAATCGATATTCATCAGCAAGTATCGTAACATCCAACTGTCACCTTGTTCTCAGTGCTAGTGATTCTGTCATCAGGCTTAGAATTGTATCGTTCTCTGAATATCGCAATATATATCGTATCGTGGGCAGAATATTGTGTATTGTATCGTGAGATTATTGTATCACTACAGCCCTAGTAAACATGGTGACTTTCATTTCGACTGACTCTCTGCAGAGGATTTCTGAGTCGATTAGTTTAGCATTTCTGGCGGATTTTCACAAAATATCAGCCACAACAATGAACAGGGGAACCAACAAGTTCAAGTCATCTTTTCTGGACGACATCAAGGTGTTTGAGCCACGATGCCTCCAACATTGTGGAGTCACAGCTTAAATTGATAATCTGTTGGAAGCGAACGCTGCAGCATTAATCATCTGTCCGCACCTCAGGCGCTGGAGACGACGATTTACTTCAGAGGAGGACGTCCTGCCAAAACCGTCTGCATCCATCCAAAACTAAATCTCCTGCTGGATCTGTTTTAACTCCCCTTCTCCCCGACACCCGTCAGGGTCAAAGGTGGTTATGGAACGAGAAAGAAAAGGGGAAACTTTGGTTTTCTGATTCTGTTGATCTTTTTCTGTTATCACTGTGTGTCTTCTTTCTCTCTTCCCGCTCTGCAGGATAAATAAGCAAAACGCTCCGGTTTGACAAATGAAGAGGCTCTGGACTGTCTGCTTCCAGCTCGTCTCCATCCTCTGGCAGGTCGGGAACGACGACGGGCAGAAGAGTTGGAATTAAAGGTTTCAGTGAAATGCATCACCAGGAAGATAAATAGAAGAAGAGCCCTTGTAAAAGCCTGCATGTCCACTTCAATGTTTTTGCATTTTGTAGCATCAATGTGTTTAATTTGAACTTTTAAGACCATTAAAAAGTAGAAAGAAAACAATGTTTCTTGGTAATAATAAAATCCCTGGTGAGATAACGAGAGGAAAATGAATGAAGGCAAAGCTAAGTATGCTAAATGTTTCCAAAGTTAACAAAAGAGCTAAACTAAAAGTTAGATCCATTATAAGCACTTCAGCAGAAGAGAACTGAGAATTTTCTACAGGTTACATTCAGCGATTGATTATTTTTTTGCTATTGGGGAGGAAAAAAGAGACACAATGTGAGAAAAAAATAAATTTAGTGTGCTAAACATCGTTTAAAGTTAGCAAAGAAGCAAAATGGAAGAATAGCTCCAATATTAGCGCATTAGCAGAAGAGAACTGAGAATTTTCTATAGGTTTCATTCAGCGATTGATTATTTTCTTGTTATTGTAGAACCTGAGGAAAATTGATTTGGAGGAAGCTAAGTGCGCTAAACATCTTCAAAGTGAGCAATAGAGCTAAACTAAAAATTAGCTCCACTGTTAGTGCATTAGCATAAGCGTAGCCGCCACTGAGAATTTCCTACAGCTTTCCTTTAACAGTGAATTTCTAAATATTTTCAAAGTTAGCAGAAGAGCTAAACTAAAAATTAGCTCCACTGTTAGCGCATTAGCATAAGTGTAGCCGCCACTGAGAATTTCCTACAGCTTTCCTTTAACAGTGAATTTCTAAATATTTTCAAAGTTAGCAAAAGAGCTAAACTAAAACTTAGCTCCACTGTTAGCGCATTAGCATAAGCGTAGCCGCCACTGAGAACTTCCTACAGCTTTCCTTTAACAGTGAATTTCTTCTTGTCAGTCCTTAATAAAAGGCACAGTGTGTGAGTGTTTGGCCATCAGAGACACTAACTTACGGAACATGGTCAGATACTGCAGAGGTTGGAGCCCCCAGCTGCCCCACAGGGTTTTATATCCATGAAGATGTGCGTAACTGGCCAAGTTAAAGGCCGGCTCTGTGCCGAACGAGTCCAGGATCCTGAAGCGACACCTAGCAGGAACATGAGCAGTTATTTATACGTCAAAACCATCTACTTCAAGCATACCAAATGGCTAGCATGCCGCTAATGTCTAATTGAGCGGTGAGACGACTGGGATCATACTGGTAATGCTGGAAAGCCAGTCCCATAGCTCTGTGGAGGTGAGCAAGCCCATGGTAGTCTGTATAGATGAGGTCAAAGGTGAGAGGTCTCTGGATTGGACAGCTGCCCTGACCTGGAGCTGCACCTATCAGTCTGGACGAGTTACAGCAAAGGAACGACACCAGTGATGTTGTGTAGTTCAGACATTTTAGGTTAAAAAATACAAACAGGATTAGAAGAAACAAAAAACTATGGGCTGCAACACATGATGTGGAAAAGCAATTTATTTAAAAAAGTCTAAAAAGTGAGACAGACAACATTCTTGTTGCCAACAGCACAAAACAAATATGCTAGACAAAGATAATCAAGTCAAATAAATGACTGCAGAACATAATGTTGTGTTTTAATCAGACGAACCTGCGAGGTCCTCATTATGTTTCACATCTACAGAGGATCACATTAACATAAATATAAATACTAAATACAGTCACAAAAACAAAGCTTTGGCAAAAGGCACTGATGGGAACCGCTAGCTAAAACGTTAGTTGTGCTAACCTTACAGCATGGACCTCACCAAGCTCCGCCCAGAAACGCCCCTCGAAAGTCCCACCACTACATGTCTCACATTAACAGCTTAGCTCCTATGTGTAAACATGTCATTTTTCGTTCGACTGACTCTCTGCAGAGGATTTCTGAGTCGATTAGTTTAGCATTTCTGCTGGATTTTCATAAAATATCAGCCACGACATGGACAGGGGAACCAACAAGTTCATGTCATCTTTTTTGGACGACATCAAAGTGTTTGAGCCGCGATGCCTCCAACATTGTGGCGTCACACCTAAATGCTAGCAGTCGATGAGGAACACAGCAGATCCTCAGCATAAATATAGACAAGATCACTGAGGCCTGTTGTTCTTGCAAGGCTGGGTAAGTCAGACATTCATGGTTTTGAGGGTCCTAATGTGCCTAGGACTTACGGTACTCGATCACAGTTTAGTAAAAAGCCTTTTCAGGTGAAATAAAATCTTTAATGTATGTCAGATACGGTACACATTGCATATTGATCTGTTCAGCTAACATAAGGCTGTAACAGACAGGATTCAAGGTGTAGAAGTTGTATCAGTACTGCTATTATGCTGTACTTGGCTAAAAGGTTTTCATAATGGATGTGTTTATTATTGACTTTCTTTCTTTCATTCACTAAACACAAAGAAAGCAAAGCAATAATACTTACACCAGCAGACAATCCTTTGTTCTTATTAATCCTACGACGGTTGAGCTGCTAATGCCTCGTGAACAAGCTTTGATCCAAGCAAGGCTTTCCGTTTCAGATTTTGGAAATCTGTGAATTTTAGTTCCACAAACACGATCAGGATACGTGACATCACCTGTACAGATTCCCCACTGATGTGGAGAACCATTGTTTTTCGAGTCCTGACGCGAAAACTTTCTGTTGGTCTGCTAGTCCACAATGTACATCAGCTTGTGTTTGTGAGACAGTGACCCACTGATAGCTGCGCTGTGACGTAAAATGGGCATTAGCCAATGAGAAGGCCCAGCTGTGGTAAGGTCCATTAGTCGTAATCATTATTTCTGCTAAAATACCACACCAACATGCTTTTCAGCTGAAGCTAATGCTGAAGCTAATGCTAACTTCAACCATATTGATACTAATTAGCTCCAATTTTAGCTCATTTTCTCAAGCGCTAACTACAGGAAGATGATCTTGTCGTGCTTGCAGAGGTGTGACCTGTGTAGTTGACGCTGTGAGGTGCTGAAGGTCAGGTTGTGTCCCAGGATGGTCAGGCAGGCGCTCAGGTCGGCCCACTGGACCAGTTCTCCAAGTGGGCCGCCTCGGCCCACCATCGCTTCAAAACGCTGACCGACGTCTCCAGCCAGAGCGCCGAGATAAAGTAACACCTACAGAAGGGAATATTCATGGAATCAAAGATCCCTATGTACTAAGATGTTCTGTGTGTTGAAGGACTGCATTGGTATTAGCTGCTGAATCTTAAATGTGCGTCTGATAAATAGAAGAAAAAACTTACACAGTTTTTTACTACTGTCGACAATTAGTAGTAACAACAAGGTCTAAGACTGTGGCATTTCAAGATTCAATTACAAAAATATGAAGGAAGGCAGAGGAAAGTAGGTCAGTTATGCTAGCTTGACTTTGACAACTTAACATGTAGTTGTGCTGCAGAATTTGCTGACAATTAAAAAATAAAAATAAGAAAAGACGACCCAAACACCTGCAGATCTGATGATCTGTCACAGAACGTAGCTAATAGCAGAGTAGCTAATCAACCATCGCTGTGTTAGCGTAACTAATAGTAGTGTAGCTAATCTACCACTGCTGTGTTAGCCTAGCTAATAGCAGTGTAGCTCATCAACCACCACTGTGTTAGCCTAGCTAAAAGCAGTGTAGCTTATCGCTTAGCTAATAGCAGTGTAGCTCATCAACCACCACTGTGTTAGCCTAGCTATTAACAGCACAGCTAATCAACCACCGCTGTGTTATCGTAGCTAATAGCAGTGTAGCTAATCAACCACTGCTGTGTTAGCCTAGCTAATAGCAGTGTAGCTCATTAATCACCACTGTGTTAGCCTAGCTAACAGCACTGCTATTAACTGCTTAGTTAATAGCAGTGTAGCTCATCAACCACCGCTGTATTAGCGTAGCTAATAGCAGATTAGCTCATCAACCACCACTGTGTTATCCTAGCTAAAAGCAATGTAGCTCATCATTTAGCTAATAGCAGTGTAGCTCATCTACCACTGCTCTGTTAGCGTAGCTATTAGCAGAGTAGCTAATCAACCAGAACGTTCAGTTATTAATAATCACAAAATAAACATCGAGCCTGAAAACATTAAACTGTAACGGACTGAATGTTCTGTTCTGTAGGTGAGAAATGTTTGAGTATACTTTTTGTGTTGAATCCTGTTACGCTAGTGGAGCTGTTGTCAGCCAGTTGCTATGACAACGAGTCTTAGCGTAGCGTAGCCGACACTGAGAGCGAGAAAAGGAAAGGGTGTGAGTGACTTTGAGTTGCTCTTACCGTGTTTTCTGCGTTATTTTCCCTGTTTAGCGCTCTACGCTACACGAATACGGTCTGCGTCTCCAGGTTTCGATTCGTTAACTGAGTTCAGTTATCGCGGCAGCGCGGCTGTCGTTTACGGATGGTGAGTTTAAAAGAATCGCCTGTTTTGAGGGAAACCGCACCTTCATCTGCGGTGAGGCCGCGTTGCTCCGCTTCATTCCTCTCCCGGCCCAAACCCAACTCCCAGACATCCTCTCCACTCTGGACCGGATGAACTTCACCGCCGGACTGCTGCTGCTGCTGCTGATCACCTCATACAGCGAACCGAGAGAGTCCCGGACCAAGGCCTGACAAGCACCAAACCAAAACAGACACGGGAAAAACCTCCACATCCTCTATGAATCTGTAAAGTGAATAATACACAGTGAAAATGCCGGTGTTGAATTAACACCCAAAAGTGTCTATATGTGTCCAAGTTAGCTGGTGTTAAAGTAACACTTTTGAAAGTGTTAAAAGATTGACACCCATTCTTTTGTTAAATTAACTTTGGTCTATATACTGAAATGGGTTTAAGAAAAGTTAAACTTTACATTTCTGTGTATTGTTTTGAATATTTTCCACTTAATTTGATTGATATTGACACCTTGTGGGTCAATTATTTACTTTTTTAACACCACATTATGTTTTGTGATCAACACTACACTGGTGTTACTTTTAATATATTTTAACACCAACACCGTTGTAAATGTTAATGTGACTCTGTAGTGTTGAATTTAACACCAGCTGACTTGGACACATATAGACACTTTGGGGTGTTAATTCAACACTGGCATTTTTACTGTAACACCAATAACACTGGTGTTACTTTTAATATATTTTAACACTGGTGTTAAAATATATTTATTTTAGCACTAAAATACAGTAAATTAAATATATTTTATATTTAATATATAAAATAATATAATATTAATATAATTAACACTCAAATTCACCTTTGAGTGTTAATTCAAAAGTGCATTAACATTCACCCAAAAGTGTTAATTCACTTTTGGGTGAATTAACACCCAAAAGTGTCTATATGTGTCCAAGTCAGCTGGTGTTAAATTCAACACTACAGAGAGTCACATTAACATTTACAATGGTGCTGGTGTTAAAATATATTAAAAGTAACACCAGTGTAGTGTTGATCACAAAACACAATGTGGTGTTAAAAAAGTAAATAATTGACCCACAAGGTGTCAATATCAATCAAATCCAGTTGAAAATACTCAAAACAATACACAGAATTGAAAAGTTTAACTTTTCTTAAACCCATTTCAGTTTTATAGACCAAAGTTAATTTAACAAAAGAATGGGTGTCAATCTTTTAACACTTTCAAAAGTGTTTCTTTAACACCAGCTGATTTGGACACATATGGACACTTTTGGGTGTTAATTCAACACTGGCATTTTCACTGTGTAGCTGCTCTAACAGAAATACCTGCTTCGTATAGGAAGGAGCTTTGTGACGCCATGATGCCGCCGTCTGGTTCTGCCCTGGTCGGGTTGGGCAAAAGTCTTCAACCTGACTCAGATACACCAAAATGGAGCAGGTGGAGCCGTCCACCCCGTAAAAGGAGTAGCAGGCGTCTGACTGCCAGCGCGCCCTCAGGAACTGACACACACACACACACATTAAAAAGGCTCAATTAACATGTCTGCCTTTTGTTTCTACAACCAAATATTAAAGACACGACAGAAACTAGTGATTATTTATTATTATCTGTGAGGATTTTATGTAAAACAGTTAGAGGAAAGCATGGTGGTGGCAGCAGCAGGATGTGGGAATGTTCCTGTTCAGCAAGGACTGGTCAGATTTCTTGGAAGATGGAAACTAAAGTGGGTTGTCCAACATTACAACTAAATATTGAGCTCCAAGCAAAACAGTAAATACTTTGTTTCAAACTAAATATTAACTTAGCAAAATTAATATTTATTCCCAAAAATAAATATTTAGTTGGCCGGTAAAACATTTAGCTTCAATCTGAGTATGTAGTTTTAGATAAAAATTTCATTTGTAAACTAAATAACTACCATTAGACTAAATATTTGGTTTGAAGCTAAATATTTAACCTGCTAACTAAATTTTTTCTACCAAGTTAAACATTTAGCCGAAAACTAAACTAAATTTCGTTATGAACTAAATATTTAGCTCAATTTAGGGAGCTGAATATTTAGTTCACGTCTTAACTTGTGAATTAAACGTTGTGTTTGAATCTTTGATATTCACAGATGAATAACTGATTTACTCTGGAGTTGAAACGTATGGAAGCCCATTTCAGCCACTCTGTTAAAAAAATCTCATTACAACAAGATAGTATCTCAAAATAATGAGATAGTATCTCAAAATAATAAGATAATATCTAGTTATAGATACTATCTAGATACTATCTACTTATAGATAGTATCTAATTATATGATACTATAATGAGATACTATCTCATTACTATCTTGTTATAATGAGATAGTATCTCAAAATAATAAGATAATATCTAGTTATAGATACTATCTAGATACTATCTACTTATAGATAGTATCTAGTTATATGATACTATGATGCGATACTATCTCATTACTATCTCGTTATAATGAGGTAGTATTTCAAAATATTGAGATAGTATCTCATTTTAATGATAGTATCTCAAAATAATGAGATACTATCTCATTATAATGATAGTATCTCAAAATAATGAGATAGTATCTCATTAAAATGAGATAGTATCTCAAAATAATAAGATAGTATCTCAAAATAATGAGATAGTATCTCAAAATAATAAGATAGTATCTCAAAATAATGAGATAGTATCTCAAAATAATGAGATAGTATCTAGTTATAGATACTATCTAGATACTATCTATTTATAGATAGTATCTCATCATAGTATCATAACTAGATACTATCTCATTACTATCTCGTTATAATGAGATAGTATTTCAAAATAATGAGATAGTATCTAGTTATAATGATAGTATCTCAAAATAATGAGATAGTATCTCATAATTATGAGATAGTATCTCATAATAATAATAATAATAATATCTCATAATAATGAGATAGTATCTCATTATAGTGATAGTATCTCAAAATAATGAGATACTTTCTCATTATAATGAGATCTTTTTTTAAACAGAATTGCGGAAATGGGCTTCCATGGAAACGCTGTGAGTGAAAAATGTTTCATAAATGCAGTGCTGAAAATCTTTCCAGATTTAAAAAAAGATTAAAAAATGATTTGTTCAAAGTTCACTTTGTGTTGATCTGCCACAAAAAAATCCCAATAAAAATCATGGCTGTAACTTGACAAAATGTAAGAACTGTGTTATTATGGTTGTCCAAACGTCAAAATGATAAAATAAACACTTTTACTGCAGCATTCTGCACATGTAAACGTTTCACCTCCACCTTCTCCGCACACTCTGGGTAAGTCGGGTCCGTCGGAACCTCACACATCTCATCGGGTCCTGCAGGAGAGACGGGAACAAACGCAACACCGAGCTAAAAAACTGGGACTTTGATGAACAACGTCCTGAAGGAGCATCAGAGCTGCCATGTCTGTGACGATCAGAGCCGCAGCATCTGCAGCCAACGTCAGTCAGCGCACACACACACACACACACACACACACACACACACACACACACACACACACACCTGAGCAACCTGCTCCTTACCAAACATCACCATTTACACTGGGAGCCGCAGCCAAAACACACAACTGTGTGAAGAAACGTCTTAAAACTAAAGAAAAAACAATCAGAAACCCGGCGGAGGGACTGGAGAAACAAAAGTACAAGCTGGTGAAAGGAATCCTGGGTAATCTGGTGTTTTTTTTACTTTTTATGGGTGTGAGGTCATGTGTACGGAAGAACATTAGGGCCACCGAGAACAAAAGAAAAAGAATTCTGACTTTAATCTCAGAATTAATATCAGAATTCTGACTTTAAATCTCAGAATTCTGAGATTCTGACTTTAATTTCAGATTATTCTCAGATTCGGAGATTCGGAGAATTCTGAGTCAGAATCTGAGAATCTTTGAATCTCAGAATTCTGACTTTAATCTCAGAATTCTGACTTTAAATCATTAAATTAATTAATTTAATTCTGAGATTAAAGTCAGATTTCTGACTTTAAAGTCAGAATTATTATTAATTTTTTTTCGGTGGCCCTAATCTTCTTCTGTAAATGTGTACTGGATGCAGGTTTCTGCTCGTATTAATCAGAATGAAACTTCACTTTAGTTAAAGGAGCAAAACTTTGACAAGTTTTTACTCAAGTAAAAGTAAAAAGTTTCCATCCGAGAGGAAAGAGTTAAAAAATATTTGGTAAAAACTCGACTGGAGTAACTGATCAAAACATCGATTAATATTTAAAACTTACATCACTAGATGTAACCAATGAAAGACAACGTTATGTGGAAATGTAGGTATTAAATAATTAATATAAGAAACATCAATATAAAATAAGTATTACGAAAAAAAATATTTTCTTATTTTGACCCCACAAAATAAAACAAAAGAAACATTTTCCAAATTAATGTTTTCCAATATAAAACATGAAACTTTAACAAAAACAACCAGTTTGTTTTTAATTCAGTGGGTAGAAAATCCAGAAGTTTTACTGAAGTAAAAGTATAAAGGAGTAGTAGTAAAAATACACCTAAAGGTGCAAATGAACATAATTAATTACGACCAAACTCTGAGTCCCAGCAGGGCAGCAGATGTTCGGTTAAACTTTGGGTCTTTTAAACGTCTATTTCAGGGTTTCATCTTAAAAAGCCACCTGAGTCCACTGACCTTTGACCCTCGTTCGCCTGTCCTCAGGCTGTAAAGTGAGTTTTCTTTGGGTTGAAACCTGCTGCTGAGACGTTTACAGGCTCGTTTTCTCAGCTGAAACACTTTAAATAACAATTTAACTACAAAAACCTGAAGTTTCAGGAATCAGAAAACATTTCTGTCTCAGATCAGCTTCAGTCTTTTCTAAGCAATATTAGAAATACATTAAAATATGGAAACAAACTAATGATTATCCTTCAAATTCTCTGTAGAGAATTTGAACTTTAAAACCTCTTTTCCACTGGAGGAGTTTGGATTTCGGTGCAGCTTTGCAGCTTCTGCTCTGAATTATTTGTTTTTTCAGTAAATTGAGTCTTTTTTTAATCTGTCTAGTCCTGTTGACGATTAAGGAGCCGAATATTTTATCAGATTAATCAGTTTGATTAATCAGAAGGAAAGAAAACTATTTTCCTGTAATTGGTTTGGGAACTTTGTGCTTTTCATTATTTCTCTTTCTGCAAAGGTTTTGCTTTTCAAATTCAACAATATAAATAAAATGGTGGATCTTTAAAAAATAACACGTTTCCTTATTGTAGGTATTTGTTTAGTTAGTTGCTATCTGGGCTGCATTTTATTTATATTAGTAATAAAAGTGAACTGAATATAAACAGACACTTTAATGCTTTTAAAAGTGTCAAATTAAAATTGTCACCTGAGTGAAGTCCCCCCCCCCACCCCCACCTTCTTCAAATCAGACAAAATTGGTGTAAAATGTTTGTGCTACGTTTGTGCAGCAAAATATTTTCATTTGTGCTGCTTTGGCTTTGAAGATATTAATGAAAGTGTAAAGGTCAAAAGGTCAATCAGCCCCCCCACTTTTATGAAATCAAACAAAATTGGTGTCAAACGTTTGTGCTACGTTTGTGCAGCTAACTTTTTTGGTTGTGCTGCTATCATTTTAAAGATATAAAGAAAGTTGGATTTCATAAAAGTTTGGGGGGCTGGTTGACCTTTTGACTTTTACATTTTCATTAATATCTTCAAAGCCAAAGCAGCACAAACAAATATTTTGCTGCACAAACCAGCACAAACATAGCCGAGTTGATTGACACCCATTTTGTCTGATTTGAAGAAGGTGGGGGGCTGGTTGAGCTTGGATGACCTCTAGAAACATTTCTTTATATCTTTAAAATAATAGCGGCGCAAACAAAAAAAATTGCAGCACAAACGTAGCACAAAATTTGACACCAATTTTGTCTGATTTGAAGAAGGTGAGGGGGGCAACTTCACTCAGGTTAGTTTGTCACATAAAAATTCAAATAAATCAGAGAGTGTTTTTGTATGAAGTCATAAAAACGTTAAAGTTGTTTAAATACTTTTCAGGACGTATTTTCCTTCATTTCAAGATGTGAATTTTAATGTGAATTTTTACATTAAATAAGACAGAAATAAGCTAAATTCTAAAATGTCCTTCTTAAAATGTTTCAGAAACTAAAAGTTCTGGTTATAAATGAAACCAAAACTTAATTTACATTTTTAGATTTTACATCTGAAAAAATATTTCTGAGTAAATAAATGCACTTCATTTACTGAGATTGTGACCAGTAAACACTAAAGAGATGAATGAATGAATGAATGAATGAATGAATGAATGAATGAGGCTCAGACCTGTGCTGTTATGAGGCCTGATGTAAACGTGTGGAGTGGGAGCCTGATGATGACCATGGTGGTGATGATGAAGGGCGAGCCGGTCCAGCCTCTGAGACACTTTCTGCAGCTCCGTCTCCACCAGCTGGGCCAGTCCCTGCTGGTCTCGTCTGAAGCTGGAAGACAGACGACAGGAACAGTCGATGGTTAACGTAAGTGGTGAGTTTTTTTTTGTTGCTCGGGTCTCAACTGCCTCTAAAAACCCTCGAAACGTTTAAGAAACAAAAAGTTCGGGTTTTCTGGCATCTGGAAAATGAGCCATTTCAAAAACCTCCCAATTGTTGAGCACTTAGCAACCGTTACCTAGCAACATAGCAACTCAATTGGAGCTGTACAATGGCTGCTGGGGAAAAAACAAGTGCTTTGTTGTTGACTTAGCATCCAGAAGCCACTTGCTGCATTGTTGTTGATTGTACAGGAGGCTCCACTTCTGCTTTTCAAAGATGTACGGTTGTATAATTGCCCATTTGCAAGTTTAAGGTATAACTAAACTCCTGAATAACTTTTTTTTATGCAGATAAGTTGTCTGATTTAATCATTTAAACAACTTACAATGGCTGCTGGAAAAAAACAAGTGTATTGTTGTTGACTTACCATCCAGAAACCACTTGCTGCTTTGTTGTTGCTTGTACAGGAGGCCTCACTTCTGCTTTTCAAAGATATATTATTGCCCATTTGCAAGTTTAAAGTATAACTAGACCCCAAAATAACTTTCTTTTTATGCAGATAAGTTCTCTAAATTGATCCTTATCCATGTGTTTCCATGCAGATTGTGGTATTTTCATGAAAATTTTCTTAATTCCGTCTCAGTGCTGCCCTCTTCAGGCTGAACGGTGGCTACTGCAGGTGGATTTTCCAGTTGGTTACAATGGAAAAGTATGGTTGATGGTGACGCTCTCATCAACACCCTCATGACAGAACCGATTCTTTCACATGTTGAAACCATTAAAACCTCCAGTAAGAGAGAAAGTCACCATAATTGTGGCTTTTTAAAGAAAAAGTCACTAAATTAAGCAACAAGTATGGCATCTTTTGTCCTGTTTCTCGCCCAGACGCTTGGCCACGCCCCTTTGTGTCCGTTGGCTCCGCCCACTTTGGAGTTTTTCTAAATTTTTCTGGGGGCGGAGCTTCTGTTCCACAATGAATTAAACTTTAAAAAGTTAAACAATAAGGTTCAGGTTTTTTCAATAAGAGAAACTTATTTTCAGCTAGTCAGATGTAATTCTGACGGGTGACCACCGGAGGCAGCACATAATTTCCTAATCGCTTTAACTTTTGACAACTTCACATGGATTTATAAAATTAAGTTTAAGTCATTCTGTGACACGTAAAATGAAGCTAATTCACACCTTTCTCTCCATAATAGCAGAACTTTCACAACAAAATTTGAAAACAAACAGCCAAAACTAGTGCTGCACAGGATTAAAGACAAAATATGTTTCAACGTGCTTTTCTTTGCGTTTTGAGGTCAAATGTACCTCTGCAGCAGTGAGCTGAGGTCATTCCTGCTCGTCTGGGTTTTATCCGTCTTACTGCTCAGTTTCTGCACCTGAGTGTTCAAGGCCTCCAGTCGAACAGCCAGCATGTGGAAGCGAAAATTATCGCCTGGAATATGAAGAGCAGACAGACAGTTATCTCATTTATTGCCACACACTCCTTCAAAAACACTTCAAGATAAAATCAGTTAACGTACAAGTAACATTTCAGCAAATATTACTTGTTTGATTGTTTGATTGTTTTAAATCAATAATCTCTTAATATTGATGAAAAGGTCCTACAAAGTAAAAATGCCAGTGCTGAATTAACACCCAAAAGTGTCTATATGTGTCCAGGTCAGCTGGTGTTAAATTCAACACTACAGAGTGTCACATTAACATCAGAACGGTGTTAGTGTTAAAATATATTAAAAGTAACACCAGTGTAGTGTTGATCACAAAACATAATGTGGTGTTAAAAAAATAAATAATTGACCCACCAGGTGTCAATATCTATCAAATTAAGTGGAAAATATTCAAAACAATACAGAGAAATGGAAAGTTTAACTTTTCTTAAACCCATTTCAATATTATAGACCAACGTTAATTTAACAAAAGAATGGGTGTCAATCTTTTAACACTTTCAAAAGTGTTACTTTAACACCAGCTGACTTGGACACATATAGACACTTTTGGGTGTTAATTCAACACCGGCATTTTTACTGGCAGATTAATTAACTTATAACAATACATTTTTACCTGCAAAATGTGAAATGATCTGCCAATGGGAAAGTAGTTTATTTACTTAAAACAAGCCCCTACACAGTAAAATTGCCAGTGTTGAATTAACACCCAATATATTATAATATATATATATTTTTAACACCAACACCGATGTAATGTTAATGTGACTCTGTAGTGTTGAATTTAACATCAGCTGACTTGGACACATATAGACACTTTTGGGTGTTAATTCAACACTGGCATTTTTACAGTGTATAATTTGCTGAACAGTTTTTTTTTTTTTTTTTTAAAGTTTATTTGATAGGGACAGACACACATTTACATAGACAAACTGAATGAAACAGCAGTCCCATGTTAGCGTCACGGTGCAATAGCAACAGCTAATTCGCAGCACTTGTCCCTAGATGGGCTTTTTTTTAAAAAAATAAATAAATAAAATAACTCTAAAAATTGAAGAGAAATCATTTGAAATAACACAACATAATATATATAAACAGAGAAGTGTAAAAAAATTAAAAATGAGTATAGGTCTGTTTTTGACATAACCAGAATTTTGTTTGATTTTTGAACATACTAAGTTCAAAAATCTTAGTTTTGTCTAAGATATTTGCACTAGAATTAGACCAAAAATACTTGGTGAAATTTTGTGTATTTGCAATGTAACTGCTGCTCTGTTTAATAGATTCTACAGATTCACTGAAAAACACAAAATCCTACAGAGTAATTTAGGTCTAATTCAAGCAAAATGTCTCAATGCAGTTGAAATAAGACAAAGCAAAGTTACAAGTAACTTTTCATCAAAATATAGGAGCTTCGAAGTTAATTTTGTCTTATTTCAAGTGTATTAAAATATCTGCACTGGAAGCTTGACCAAAAATACTCGGTAAGGATTTTGTGTTTTTGCATTGAAGCCATGTTGACAATTTTTCAGTGAAATAAATAATTTCAAAAAGCCAAAAGTCAAGTTAAAAACCTGTTTGTAATTTCTCACAGAGACAGAATGAAAAGTGGACATTTGGTGATAAATTGGAGCTCATTCATCAACGTCTTTTCTGTAGCAGTTTTTCCTTCATGTGTTGCCTGAAACCTCCAACAAACCTGTTTCTGACAAGCTCTTTGTACACAAGCTGAGGTGGGCAACTCGACGCACAAAGAGCAGCGTTGGGTTCCACCGTCTCTCAGAAACAAATTTCGTCGAATAGGACCAGAAAAAAAGACGGGAATGTTTGGATCAAGTATCATTTTTCCAGGGGATTGTGAGTCACTGGTGGCCACCACGTTTCAGTTTCTCACACAAGCCATTTTGTTTGTTCGAATGTTAAAAGTCTGTCGTGTTTTAAATGTTCCGAAAATAAAGCTCACGCACGCTAAAAAGCACAAAATCCAACCGAGTGTTTTTTGTTTAGTTTCTGCTGCAAATGTCTTCGCTCATTTTGAAATGACACAAAACTAATTTGGCAGAAATTTTTCAGCAGGAAATATGAACTCATTGTAAGTCAAAAATCCTGAATATTGATGAAAAAGTTCTAGTTTCACTTCCATATTCCACTTATAAAAATGTCTTGTTATTAGTGAGATGGTGGCCAGTGCAACTAGAACTGGTTGCTAGGCGACGGGCTGGACTTGGCTGGGGTTGCTAGGTAACAGCGTCAGATGAACTAGATGTTTTTCATCAAGATTAAGGAATTATTAACTTTGAAAAAGCTGCTATAAGTTGATATTCCCAATAGAAACTAGACCAATAAAATACTTGGTTAGATTTTGTGTTTTTGCAGTGTGGAGATCTATTTTACACACAGTTAATTAAATTTATTTTCTTTTTTTATGGATAGGGTAAATTATTCTTTGGTAATTGTATTTTAGTCTTCTCAGTTCTGCCTATTTTGCTGTTTTAGGGTCTCCATCGCTGTAGATCCACACAGCCCAGCTCAACGTTTTGCACAGGAAAACGGTTCCAAACAGATGTGTGATTATAAAACCGTACATGTTTGAAAAGCCAAAGTGGAGCCTCCTGCTCAACCAGCCTGAATGCAGCAAGTGGTTTCTGGAAAGTGAGTCAACACAAAACATTTTGTCTCTTCCAGCAGCCATTGTACAGTGCATACTGCGATAAAACCAGCTGACCAAACGTGTTGGAACTCTCACTTCTAAAAAGTGTTTTTTGGGCTGAAGTTCATCTTATGGACTTATTTACATTTATTTAACTTAATTATTTTGCTTTTGCTAAGCCAACTTACTTTTTTGTGTTTATTTAACTCAAAACTTACACTAAATAGTTGAACCAACTTAATTGAATTGCTTCCATAGGTAACAAGCAATTCAATTAAGTTTCTCCAACTTAATTTATTAAGTTTCTCCAACTTAATTTGTTAAATTTATCCTACTTAATTTAAGTTTATCCAACTTAATTTAAGTTTATCCAACTTAATTTAAGTTTATCCAACTTAATTTATTAAGTTTAACCAATTCAATATATTCTAATCATCCAACTCTTGAATTTATTATGTATGTTTAAGATAACAGATTGAAGTCACTCTTACTCAAATCATTTATTTTCTTCTAATAAACATTTAAAATCTCTTTGTCTTAATTCTACAGAAAGTCAACTCAAACTTTTAAGTAGTTCCAAACTAAATATTTGGGAAAACTCTTTTTACAGTGTCCTCTAAATATACTCAAATTTAAAAGTTACAAATCTTTTCCTTAAAGGACCTTTTTACTTTGACTTTACTTGAAATAATTAAGTTCAATACCATATTTGTATCGTCTGACCAGGTAGTTTTACTTTTACTTGAGTACATTTTTGTCTGTGTATTTGTACTTCTACTTAAGTAAATTTTTTGAGAACTTTCTCCACCACTGTCGTTTCCATAGCAACGATCAGAAGCAAGACCGCGCCTCAGAACTACAGCGAGGTCACGGATGAGGTCATAGATGACATCATGTTCATCACAGCAGATCAAAGACGTTCTGAGGCTTTGATTGTTGGAATCTCAACACTTCCGTCAGAATCCAAACGCTCCTCTGAGATTCAGCTTTTGTGTCTAGTGACTGTTTTTGTGTTTCAAAGATGACATTCCCTTTTGTTCTACCATTCGGATATCTGGCGGCGACAGGAGCGAAGGTATTTGACTACTTCTTCCCAGGAGACGACTCAGATGAAAGAGAGGGAGATGAATCCGAAGATAGAACCACTCAGGATGACGAAGAAAGGGATTGGTTCTGGGAGGGACTTCCATCCCGTCCCAAACCACAACCTGACTCGGATGGGGATGAAGTGAGGGATTGGTTCTGGGATGGATTTCCATCCCATCCCAAACCACAAGCTGACCCGGCTGGGAAAGTTTGTGTGGAACAGACAGATCCTCAGTCTACAGAGACTAAACAAAACAGGACTGCAGACATCGGAACAGATGAAACTGACCCAGCTGGGGAGGTTTCTGGGAACGTCACAGCTCCCAAGCTGTTTTTGGGAGGTACAGTTCCCAAAACCAAAACGACCCCGAACAAGGATGATCACTCGAAGGATCAAGACAGACAACACCACCCGGACGGGGTGGTTCAAACTCATCTTCGAAGGAAACACATAGGGACCAGGCATTGATGTGCCAAAGGAAGAAGCATCCCCGACGGCATGGTTCGACCTCTCCTTCCAAGAAAAAAGGTAGGGACAAGACTTTGATTAGGTCCCAAAGGAAGAACCAAGCCGGACAGGGAGGTTCAACTTCTTCTGAAGAAGAAAGACAATGGGACCAGGTAAACCTCCCCGGATGGTGGGGTTTACCATCGGAAGATGAGGAGGAACTTTGGGACCAGTTTTTCAACATTTCACCAAGGAACCCCAGACGGCGTGGCACAAACTCATCTTCCGAGGAAAGACATTGGGACCAGGATTTGAACATGGAAGATGAGGAGAATCCTTGGGACCAGTTTTTGGACATTTCACCAAGGAACCCCAGACGGCGTGGCACAAACTCATCTTCCGAGGAAAGACATTGGGACCAGGATTTGAACATGGAAGATGAGGAGAATCCTTGGGACCAGTTTTTGGACATTTCACCAAGGGAGAACCACCCCGGACCATTACCACTGGAATATAAGGAGAAACTTTATTTAAAGTAAAAAGATTATTTGGCGATTACAGCTGCCGTAACCAAGGCAGCGATGATCACTCGAAGGATCAAGAAAAACGACACCACCCCGGACGGGGTGGTTCAACCTCATCTTCCTGGGAAAGACTTTGGGACCAGGTTTTGAACATGTCCCAAAGGAAGAACCACCCCGGACGGGGTGGTTTACCATTGGTAGAAGAGGAGGACCTTTGGGACCAGGCTTTGACCATGTCGTCTAAGGAAAGATATTGGGACCAGGATTTGAACATGGAAGATGAGGAGAATCCTTGGGACCAGTTTTTGGACATTTCACCAAGGGAGAACCACCCCGGACCATTACCACTGGAATATAAGGAGAAACTTTATTTAAAGTAAAAAGATTATTTGGCGATTACAGCTGCCGTAAACAAGGCAGCGTAGACAAGGATAATCACTCGAAGGATCAAGAAAAACGACACCACCCCGGACGGGGTGGTTCAACCTCATCTTCCTGGGAAAGACTTTGGGACCAGGTTTTGAACATGTCCCAAAGGAAGAACCACGGGGTGGTTCTTGGAAGGTGAGGAGGACCTTTGGGACCAGGTTTTGAACATTTTGTCTAAGGAAACTACACAGGTCAGGTGGGACCAGGTCAAAACCTGGTCCCAAAGGAAGAACCACCCCGGACGGGGTGGTTTACCATTGGAAGAAGAGGAGGACCTTTGGGACCAGGCTTTGACCATTTCGTCTAAGGAAAGATATTGGGACCAGGTTTTGACCTGGTCCCAAAGGAAGAACCACCCCGGACGGGGTGGTTTACCATTGGAAGAAGAGGAGGACCTTTGGGACCAGTTTTTACTGTTTCCCTACAGAAAAACTGATCCAGAAGGTGAAATTTTCTATGACAAAAAATTATTTTGTGATTACAGCTGCTGTAAAGACAGGAGCCTCATGGCAACGACGGAGGACAACCTCTGTACAAGTTTTCCACCAGGCTCAGAAATTGTTGGCAGTTTTAAAAGCGATCTGAAGACGACACCACACTCTTCAGAGAATCCTATCTAACAATTTCTCCTGCCACTCCTCTCGAAAGCAACCAAGCTCGTTTTGGAGAGGAGCAGGAAACATTGAATTTTGTGATTCAACTATAAAAAATGAATATCCTGTTTGCAGGTTTCTCTCCGGGCGCTCCGGCTTCCTGCTATAATCTAAAGTCATCATGGTTGGCTTGATTAGTCTCTAAATTTTCCTTTGGTGTGAATAAAACATTCATTTTGTGAATAAAACATCAGGGCTGCACAGTGGATCAGTTGGTACCACTGCTGCCTTGCAGTAAGATAGTCATGGGTTTGAATCCCAACCTGGTTCTGTCTGCATGGGGTTTTCTGCATCTCCAGGTCCATATATTTAGCCACTGCTCCACTTTGGGAGTTTCTGCCCCGAGGGCCCCAATGACCACAGGAACCACTGTGGTCTTCACCTTCCAGGTCTTTCCCAGTTCCTCCCTGAGGCCCTGGTATTTCTCCGGTTTCTCTTTTTCCTGATGTTTTAGTCACTTGGTATTGCTACATCCACCACAATCAGTTCTGGGTCTAATCAGTTCTGGGTCTAATCAGTTCTGGGTTTGAATAGTTCTGGGTTTAATCAGTTCTGGGTCTAATCAGTTCTGGGTTTAATCAGTTCTGGGTTTGAATAGTTCTGGGTCTGAATAGTTCTGGGTTTAATCAGTTCTGGGTTTTTCATTGCAGTTATAGTCACTTTTGGTTTGTCTAATTCCGTTAGTTTTAATTAGTATTTAGACTGTGTTTTATCGGTTTTATTAGTTACATTTTGTTTTTTCATACTTTGGTCAATTTTTAGGTGAAAAGGGTCAAAGTATTGCGATTAAATTTGTTAATGAATACTCAACAGAACATTTTTTAAAAATGTTCTGTTTTTAGTATTAAATATTTTAGTAATATATTAAATTATATTACTAATAATTTAGTAATATAAATTATTAGTTATTTATATTACTAATATAAATTATTATATTAGTAATATAATAATTACTAATTATTATATTAGTAATATAATATTATTATACTATAATATTAAATGATTATATTAGTAATAAAATAATTGCCAATTATTATATTACTGATATAATAATATATATTATATTATATATTAATATAATATTAATATTATTAATATTATTAATATTAATACTATTAACAATTTAATAATATTAAATTATTTAACAATCGACTGGTGTTTTCTCTAACTTTTTACTCAACGTTTACAAGATGTAATAATATTAAAGGAATCAATTAAAAAAATAAAAAAGTAAAGTTCAAATATTGAGAATAAAGTCATAATTTTTCTAAAATAAAGTCAAAATAATTAGGTATATCCCTAATACTCCATCGTAGTTTAATGGAAATTGTTCACAAAAATGATCAAAATATTGAGTTAATGTGATACCAACTCCTCACAGTAGGGGGCAGCATTTCTGACTTGAACTCAGCTGCCTCAGCTTTACTTACTGTCCATAATAATGGACTACAATCCACCGTCATAAAATAATAAAAAGTCACATTTACCATCATAAATGAACACAAACGTTTCTAAATTAATTCTGCAAATAATTAAATTTTTATTTATTTTTTTAAATTACAAAAACAACTAAAATCTCGGAGGGACTGAAAAAATGTTCAATATGATGTCCCGACCACCGGGCTTAGCAAGTTTTCTGGTCAAGCTAACCAGGCACAGATTCCCTGGTATGTGACTGTTAGAGTTGGTCGTCATGTGATTGGAAGGTTGTAGGTTCAATTCCAGTTTCCTCCTGCCACATGTGGATGTAGATATTGGTGTGTGAATGTGACTCTAATATAAAGTCACTGCCTTAAATATGGTATTTTAAACATACTTAATACATTTGTTTAAAAAATTAACAAATTGAGTTGGATAAACTTAATTGAATTGCTTGTTACCCATAGAAGCAATTCAATTAAGTTGGTTCAACGTTTTCTTTTTAGAGTGAGCTCCTTGGTTGCTAGGTAACGGGTGGAATTCTGCCGGGGTTGCTAGGTAACGGCACAGTGGCTGCTGATTTGTGACATTACCTTAAAAAGGTTTTTGAAATATTTTCCAGACACCAAAAAACATGAACACTCTAAAAAGAAAACGTTGAACCAACTTAATTGAATTGCTTCTATGGGTAACAAATTGAGTTGGATAAACTTAATTGAATTGCTTGTTACCCATAGAACCAATTCAATTAAGCTGGTTCAACTTTTTCTTTTTAGAGTAAGTAAGGTTACTTTTTAGAGTGAGCACAGTGGCTGCTGATTCGTGACATTACGTTAAAAAGGTTTTTGAAATATTTTCCAGACACCAAAAATCATGAACTTATTACCATAAAACTGCTTGGTCTGTTTTTATAAACAAATCAAAGTACCAAAAGGTACAAAATATGAATTGTATATAAAAGTTCCCCTTTAATAAAACCGGTTCAGTAACAGGTTTGCATTTAAACTGTTAAATTAACGAACCAGATGTGGACGTGAGAAAACGTCCTCATTACTCCAGAAACTGGTTTCTCTGTTTCAAAAACAAAAGCTCCTCATCATTCACGCTTTTCCTCGCTGGAGAAACAGCTCAGCAACACAACAGTATTCTGGTTCAGAGTCGACCACAAACCCACAGCCGTCAGCCAGAGGAGGATAAACGAGCGTCGGGACCCACAGCGAACTGTGTACAAATCTTCACCCAACACTTCAGAGAGCCGCTTTGAATCCCTGGACCTCCACATGTCTCTTCCTGTCTCACGTGTTTGGATAACTTGATTCCTTCCCGTTTAAAAATACATCAAACATTTCATATTGTGTGTTTAAAGAGTCTCAGCTGCAAATCCAAATTCTCTGCTCAACTGATCTTGGCTCGTGTGTGTGTGTGTGTGTGTGTGTTGTGTGTGTGTGTGTGTGTGTGTGTATTACTCTTCTCGTCAGGTGATTTCCCAGCAGCAGTTTCGCTCCTGGTTGTCCCAGGAGGCGCCCAGAGGCCCTGCAGCATCAGGGTGACCACCGACACACACAGGCAGAGCAGCAAGCAGCCACTAGAGGGCGCAGCACAAACTCAAAATGAGAGAAGAAAGATATCGATGCTCCTCCTTGATTGTTCTAGGAAGAGGATTAGGGCCACCGAAAAAAAAAAAAAAAAGAATTCTGACTTTAATCTCTAATTTTTAATTTTTAATCTCTAATTTTAATATCTTTAATCTGAGATTAAAGTCAGAATTCTGACTTTAAAGTTCTGAGATTAAAGTCAGACTTTAATCTCAGAATTCTGATATTTAAAGAATATCAGAATTTAAACATTCTGATATTCAAAGTCAGAATTCTGACTTTAATCTCAGAAGTCAGAATTCTGACTTTAAATCCCCAAATTCTGACTTTAATCTCAGAATTCTGAGATTAAAGTCAGAATTCTGAGATTAAAATTTGGTTCTGGTCTCTCGACTTCATCAAAGGCCGACTTCAATTCTGACATGAAACAGATTTTAATCTCAATGAGCTTTTTTTTTGATGTATTTTGTTTTTTCATTTTTAATACTTTGGGCTGTTTTACATTTTTATTCCGTTTTAAGTCGGTAATGGTACAAACTGAACTTGACTTGCTTTTTCATTTTTCTGCATTATGATACTCAAAAAATAATAATTCTGACTTTAATCTCAGAATTTTTTTTTTTCTTGGCCCTATTCCTCTTCCGTATTGTTCACATTTGGTCTGAATACAAAATAAAATTCTGTGCTGTGTATTGAGGTTTGTTTACTTATGTGGATTTTGACATGGATTGATATAATTAGAATTCTAAGTTTAAAGTCAACATTTTGTGAAAAAAATTCTCAGAATTTTAAGATCAAATAAAAAATTTTGAGGAAAAAAAAACAACTCTGAGAATCCTGACATTAATATCAGAAATATGAGGAAAAAAATAAAACCTCTGAGTAAATGTCAAACTTTGAGGAAAATATAAAAAAATCAAAATTCAGCAAAAAAAAAAAGTCAAAAGTCTCAGAAAAAGTCTGAATTCTGAGATTAAAGTCAAAATTTTGACATTACCACTAGAAGTCAAATCTACCTTTAGGAATAAATAAAGTAATCTGAGTTAATAACAGAAATCTAAGAAAAAAGTCGGAATTTGAGAAAAAAAATTAGCCAGTATTTTATTTATGTTTCTTTTTTTGGCCCTAATCTTGTTCCATAAAACCAGACGAGAGTCAACGACCTTAACAAATCTAAAAAAAAAATTGCTAAACACAACTTTGCAAAAACTAGAAATCTTCATGGGATCCATTTGTGTCTTTTTCCATAAATCTGGTCGTGTTCAGAGAAACGACTGACCTTCGAGGCCGCAGAGCGACACGCATCTCGTCCTGTTCCCAGAATCTCTCTGCCAAAACAACAACAAAAGAAACTCTGAGTTCATCCTGGTGGGTATCCTGAGGGCCTCTGGCCTGTTTTTGGATCCACACAGTTTTACCCTCCATTAAACTTTCCTGTTGCTTCCCAAATTTACACAAAACTGATCAGTGTTTCCCTCTAACTGCGGTTCAAACGAGCAGCTTTTTGTCCGTCAGAGATGCTGAACACAAACTATTTCCTCTGTCATCAGTCTGTTCTTCTAAGACTGAAATAGCAAAACACACACACAGATACACACACACACACACACACACACACACACACACACACACAGTAAAAATGCCAGTGTTGAATTAACACCCAAAAGTGTCTATATGTGTCCAAGTCAGCTGGTGTTAAATTCAACACTACAGTGTCACATTAACATTTACATCAGTGTTGGTGTTAAAATATATTAAAAGTAACACCAGTGTAGTGTTGATCACAAAACATAATGTGGTGTTAAAAAAGTAAATAATTGACCCACAAGGTGTCAATATCAATCAAATCCAGTGGAAAATATTCAAAACGATACACAGAAATGGAAAGTTTAACTTTTCTTAAACTCATTTCAGTATGTAGACCAAAGTTAATTTAACAAAAGAATGGGTGTCAATCTTTTAACACTTTCAAAAGTGTTACTTTAACACCAGCTGACTTGGACACATACAGACACTTTTGGGTGTTAATTCAACACCGGCATTTTCACTGTGTTCACTCACCTCCTTGAGTCCTAGTCCAAGAAATCCTGTCGGTACAAAACCACGCAGAAACAAAAAGAACAGAAACAAATCTGAGTCTGGGAATCTTCTTCTTCTTCTTTTAATCTTTGTTTTTACTCCGTCTCTGGCCCGGCCTTTTCTCCAACCCATAGCCTCTGAGAGGGCATCCTGTGGTTTCCATGGCAACCGCGCTCCCCTTCAGTGGGAACAATACCCAGAGTGGCACTTAGGTCTTTCAGTGGAAACAATGGAACCCACGCCAAGCGGACGACAGCGTCTTTCAGCCCCGGTGCTGAGACGAAAGGCTCGGCCGCTTGTTAAAATGGAGAGTTTGGCTCTTCATGAAGCAATACAACAGAAAGCAAGACGACAAGAATTACTCAAAAAGAGGAAAGCTGAAATTCTGACTCATTTATTTCTTAAACAGTAAAAATGCCGGTGTTGAATTAACATCCAAAAGTGTCTGTATGTGTCCAAGTCAGCTGGTGTTAAAGTAACACTTTTGAAAGTGTTAAAAGATTGACACCCATTTTTTGGTTAAATTAACGTTGGTCTGTAATACTGAAATAGGTTTAAGAAAAGTTAAACTTTCCATTTCTGTGTATTGTTTTGAATATTTTCCACTGGATTTGATTGATATTGACACCTTGTGGGTCAATTATTTACTTTTTTAACACCACATTATGTTTTGTGATCAACACTACACTGGTGTTACTTTAATATAGTTTAACACCAGCACCATTGTAAATGTTAATGTGACTCTGTAGTGTTGAATTTAACACCAGCTGCCTTGGACACATATTGACACTTTGGGGTGTTAATTCAACACCGGCATTTTTACTGTGATAGATCTGATTGTGATTACTAGACAAAAAAATGTGTTATTTAACCCTGTTTTTTGCATATGTATGATGTCAAAACTTCTATTTTACATATTAAACAGTAATTTATCCACCTATCATTTTATAACGTGAATAATACAAACAACTAAATACATAAACAGTTAACCCATCAATTTCAATTTAATTTTAATTTTAACTAGAGTAGATTAGCAATCATTATTTCTCTAAATTTCAGGGGGGAAAAACACACAAAAACTAGCAAAAAATATAAATTGTTAGGAATCCGGAAGTTTCGCGCATGCGCACAATGCTGGATGGCAAAAGGGAATCTTTTCTTGTTGCGCTAACGCGGAATTACGTAAACAAAATGAAACCTGGAGATGTCGGTGTTATTAATTTAGCGTAGTTCGCCATCGCATAGGAAAATAACGCCGTAAAAAACCTTGAAGTATCACTCAAAACCACTCGTATCCTTCGCTTTTCTCGCTATCTGCATGAGCTATGCTACAGGCAGACTCGTTGCCATAGCAACTGACAGTAATCTACGTAGCCATTTTGCTTGAATCTGCCAAAGGGGCGGATTATTCACCAAACCGTCATACTGACATTGTTTGACCCTTGATAAAAGTTCTCTTGAAACAAGAAAATAATCTATACGTGAGCGGGATTTATGCAAACTCGAGTGACACGAGATTTCTATTTTATCAGGATTTTGTTCTCTCCACACTTCCATCAAGTTGATATCCAATATATATTGATTTATTAATTTTCTAGTTTGAGTTTTATAAACATCTGACCCAATTGATCGGTCAATATTTGGGTGTAAAGTGCAATTAAAATCTCCTCCAATTACATAAAATCCTTGAAGAGTAGATATAGTAAGAAACAGATCATCAAAATACGTTGGCTTGTTTTCATTTGGGCCATATAAACTCACTACATTTAAAGTAAATGAGAAAATGTTACCCTGAACAATTACATACCTACCAGATGAGTCTTTTATTGTTCTTACAATTTGGAATGGTATGTTTTTGTGGATCAAAAAAAATTACCCCTCTTGCATAATTATTATATGACGGCCATCTATTTTACATACTTTATCTCACAATCTGTTAAATGTGTTCCTTGAAGAAAAATAATCTTCGATTTAAGTTGCTTAATCCTGTTTATAACCTGTTTCAGTTTAGTTTGTTTCCTAAGTTCCCTCACATTCCAGCTTGTAAGTTTTATGTAAGAGATATTATTAGTAATAACTTGTTCCATACTTGTTTTTTTTACTGGAATATTAATGACAATACATGATGCTGAGTTAACATAAAATGCACAAAGATTTGAATGAAACAAGTAACTAAATATGAAAAGAAAACCCTGAAAATGATACATAACTCTTAAATTCCCCCTCCCTTACTCAGAGTAATGGACCTTACCACAGCCGGGCCTTCTCATTGGCTAATGCCCATTTTACGTCACAGTGCTATCAGTGGGTCACCGTCTCACAAACTCAGGCTAATGTACATTGTGGACTAGCAGACCGACTGAAAGTTTTAGCATCAGGACTCTAAAACAATGGTTCTCCACCGTCAGTTGGGAATCTGTACAGGTGATGTCAGGTATCCTGATTGTGTTTGTGGAACTAAAATTCACAGATTTCCAAAATCTGAAACGGAAAGTCTTGCTTGGATTAAACTTGTTCACGACACATTTGCAGCTCAACCGTCGTAGGATCAATAAGAACAAAGGATTGTCTGCTGGTGTAAGTATTATTGCTTTGCTTTCTTTGTGTTTAGTGAATGAAAGTCAATAATAAACATCCATTATGAAAACCTTTTAGCCAAGTACAGCATAATGGAAGCACCGATACAACTTCTACACCTTGAATCCTGTCTGTTACAGCCTTACGTTAGCTGAACAGATCAATATACAATGTGTACCGTATCTGACATACATTATAGATTTTATTTCACCTGAAAAGGCTTTTTACTAAACTGTAATCATGTTAGCCACGCTAATCGTGTTAGCCACTGAGTACCGTGTATCAGTCCTAGGCATATTCGACCCTCTAAACCATGAATGTCCGACTTACCCAGCCTTGCAAGAACAACAGGCGTCAGTGATCTTGTCTATATTTATGCTGAGGATCTGCTGTGTTCCTCATCAGCATTTAGCTGTGACTCCACAATGTTGGAGGCATCGTGGCTCAAACACCTTGATTTCTCCAAAAAAGATGACATGAACTTGTTGGTTCCCCTGTCCATCGTCGTGGCTGATATTTTGTGAAAATCTAGCAGAAATGCTAAACTAATCGACTCAGAATCCTCTGCAGAAAGTCAGTTGAACAAAAAATGACATGTTTACACATAGAAGCTAAGCTGTTAATGTGAGACATGTAGTCATGTGGGACTTTCGAAGGCTGGATCCACGAGACTAATGAAGCGAAGCCAGCCTTTAAAAATAAAGTTCCTATGTTCTCTTCAAAATAAAAGTCTCAATTTGTGATCAGATTAGTACAAATTTGCATTATAATAATAATAACAATAATGATGATGATGATTATTATTATTTTCAATGTTTTTGCAGCATCTTATAATAATAATAATAATAATAATTATTATTATTATTATTATTATTATTATTTTATTATATATTATTATTATTATTATATGCTGCAAAAACATTGAAAATAATAATAATAATTATTATTATTATTATTATTATTATTGAACCAGAATGGAACCAATGGTTCTGTTGGCTTTTAAAGATGTGTAAATACCAAAATATTAACTTTGTTCTGGTGTTGGGCGGTCAGCCGGCCCGGTTCTGACCCAGAAGCTGTGTTCTGCCAGCCGGTCCGGTTCTGAACCTCCTGCATGTTGTTCTCCTGCAGAGTCACCACTAAGAACAACAGGAAGTTCTGCCTGGATCCCGACTGGACCTGGACCCAGAAACTGCAGAGAGCGTTTTGGGGGAAAAACTGTCTCCACTGAGATCTGGATCTGGGTCGGAACCGAGTCTGCTGGAGCGGGAAGAACCGACTGGACGTTTTAACGACACACTGGACGTGTCGCTGATGGTTCTCCATTTTTACTGCCAATTTATGATCTTAATGAACGATTGGCTTTTTTTTGTTTTTTGTTCGTCTGCCAGTTAAACTTCCTCAACATTTATTTTGAAACTGAATATTTACCTTGCTAACAAAATATATTTTTGCTTTGACATGGTAATAACCTAAATCAATGCTGTTTATTTTGATTATGTAACTTTACAAACAGGAACCATTCTGTTTTACACAGGTTAGTTCTGAAGTCTAATTTAAACTTTGGCTTCTCTTTACTTCTTGTTTCGGTTTATCAGCTGAAAACTCACTCATTTCACAATAAAGCTTTTATTTAATGAATATTTATTGTTCTGTGCTCTTTACCTTCAGTCAGTCATGACTCCAAATGTTTTCTGTTTGATTCCTTTTTCTAGAGGTAAATATAAGAAACCGTTGTTTATCCAATTCTAAGCATATTATTTATAAGCCTTTAAAGCTTCAGTAAATGAAGATTAGTGCTCAAGCTAAATGTTAGCGAGCCGATGATCAAGCTTGAAGCTAAATATTTTTAGTAAACATTCAACACTGTTGTTTTTTTTTTCTTTTGAAGGCAAACATTTCCCATACAAAGTCAGAGCAGAAGCATTCAGTCCTTTACAGTTTTATGTTTTTAGGCTGGTGTTTATTTTTGCTATTAGTAAGTGATCGCTGAGTTTAGCTGCTATTAGTAAATCTCATGTATTGGTGGTTAATTAGCTAATTTAAAGCTGTACTGATGATCCATCAGTTAGTTAGTATGTGGTCGCCTTTTTTAAAACAAGAATAAAATAAAACTGAACCAAACACCGAATTCCACATCACATCTACATGTTAAGGTTGTCAAAGTCAAGCTAGCATAACTGACCTACTTTTTTTTATTATTAAAACTTTTTACTGACCTGTGAAATGTGAAACCCTTGAATCTCTAGTTGTCATACTGTTGATAATTAATAACCTTTTTCTTTTATACATCACGTCTACATTCAAGATTTAGCACATTAGACAGGTCCACAGCTGAAGTCGATGCTAGCGCTAGCCATCTTCGGCTAGCTGCTTTTTGCGGTACAGAAGGAAACTGGGGGCGGCGGCATGACATCATGTTGCAACGTCTCTATATTTATTTTTATAAAATAAAAAATAACTATGCATCAGAATAAATTCTGAATACAAATGGATGTTACGGTTTCTGGATTTTTGTTCTGAAAAATGTGCATCATCGTCACAACTACAAAATACCAGTGTTGTATAGTAACGAAGTACAAAATACTTCACTACTTTACTTAAGTATATTTTGCAGTACTTCATACTTTCCTCGAGTATGAACATTCTTAATACCTTTCACTTTTACTTCACTATATTTCCGAACTTAATTGCAAACTTTTACTCCGATACATATTCAATGTGTGGTTTAGTTACACATTACAAAAAAGCAAGAGAGAGAGAAACGCTGGAGTTTTGACCCCACCTACTGATTGGCTGATACAAAGTCGGACACTAATGGAGCCCCATACAACATGAACCACATATGCATATGTGGTTCAAAGCAGGTTAAGTTAACCTTGTAGTTAAAGCACCTAATTTCCTTAACTAAATGATGCTGCAGGTTTATCTATTAGCAGGTTTAATTTTACCTGCACTTGGTTGTGTTTATTACTTTAAACTGTATTTGACAAGTTTACCAAAATATAAAAAATGTCATTCAAACTGCATTTGCCTTGTTTTACTTTTTACTTTTCATTACATTACTTGAGTACAAACATTATTGCAGTAATTTCCATACTTAAATACAAGACGTTTCAGATACTTTAAGACTTTAACTCAAGTAACATTTCAGTCAGTGACTTGGACTTTTACCAAAGTCATATTTTGGAGAAGAACCTAAACTTTTACTAGACTCTGAGATCTCAGTACTTTATACAACCCTGCAAAATACATTGACGTTTTCAGATCAAAGATTGAAATAAATAACACTTCCACCAAAACAGAATCATTTCAGATTCTGCTTTGACTCTGGGTTTTTGACGTGCCATCTCCAAAGTTAAGAAACTGGGTTTCAAAACCTTCTCATTTCTCCTAAATGTCTTATCTTTACTGGGTTTCCTCTCCATGACAAACTCTAATGTGTGTCACATGCTAATTGCAGCTCAGAAGGGGAAATATTTCTCCAAAGAATGAGACAAACGGCTAATTCGGCCGTGATTCAAAGCACATGGATTTTACAAGGAATTTGGGGTCGATTTACAGTTTGACTCCGTTGCCATGAGAATTAAAATGAAACAGCTAATGAGAAGAACAACACGGTTTTTACACAACTCTGTTAATTGGTAACATCACATTTTACTGGAAAAGATCAGGCACTTATGTCCCTTGGAAAGTATTTTCTGTCTTGGTTTATTTGCTGCTTTAGTGCAGAGGTAAATTAAATGGATGTTTTTGTTTCTTTTGTGTTTTTTATGAGTTTAAAGTGTATCGCTTACTGATTTTTTTTTTTTTAAATGGTTGTTCAAAGTGTGGCATCGGGGCCATTTTGGGACCTTTGAAGGGATTTTGTTGGACCCCTGAGCACAAGTAAGGAATGGTTCAAATTTGACCAACAAAATACAAAAACTGTTTCTATGTTTTAGATATTTAATGATTTACAGATTTAATAATTTTTTGTTTTTTATTGAAGGGCAATGCTAAGAACATTTTTAAAATAATATTACAAGAATAAATTCATAAAGTTATGACTTCAATTTTAAAATAAAATTAAAGTCATAAAATAAAATGACTTTATTCTCATAATATTTTGACTTTATTCTTGTACAACGTTATTATTCTAATATTATGGATTTATTCTTGTATAATTCCAACTTTATTTTCATCCCACTTTATTCTTGTAATGTTGACTTTCTATTTTTATTTTTATTTATCCAATCCAATCCAATCCAACTTTGTTTATAAAGCATTTAAAACAACCACAGCACTGATACAAAGTGCTGTACATTAAAACACAACATAATAATATAAAATAAATAAAAAACTCTTACAGTTTAAAAACAAAAACACAATTTAAGACTAGATCCTGCTGGAGTTAAAAGCCAAGTAAAATAAATGGGTTTTAAGATGAACTTTTAAAAAATGTATTGTTTTATTATGGTCCTAATACTCCATCATATTATTGAAAAGTTAAAACAAAATAAAAAAAAAATATTTTAAAAGATTATCATAAACCAATTTTTGCTTTTTAAATCAAATAAATAAAAATTTTCCGGTCTTGACAGTGGGATGTTTGCTTGGGGGGCTTCAGGCGGCCCAGGGCCCCTTTTATGCAGGAACAGCCCCTGCTTTCCAGCTGAATCTTGTAAATAAAATCACGGGCGGACAGACAGAGCATCGCCGTAGCTGATGAGCAGGATTGGGAAGATCGGATGAGCATAAACCTCTTTGCGCTCCGACCAAAAGGTTTACTGGCTTTGCACCATCTGCTGATTTAAGCCACATAATACAGTCGACCAAACCAAACTCCAACCTTCTCCACATGAAAATCAAAGTCCTTCATTCACATTTTTTGCTTCATCTGGCCTGGAAGTCCTACTTTTTAAGCCTTGTACTGTTTTAACTCCTTAATGCATTGAACAATTTAAAGTTGCCTTTTGTTCCAAAGTTCTTGTAATATTTGGGGGTCTTTGCAGCAAAACATAAAGTTAAAAGTGCTGGGTTAAAAATAACCCAATTTGTAACCCAACGCTGGGTTGGGTTGATGGTTTGGGTCATGGTAACTAACCAAACATTAGGTTAAATTGACCCAAAATCGGGTTGAAACTCATAAACGGTAGAAGGATTGAACTTTTATAGCGCTTTATCATTTTTACCACTTAAAGTGCCACAGATCCCAACAAAAGGATTATTTTACCACTATAGTTGGGTAAAAATATGTATAAATCATAAATACTTTAAATAACCATAAAAATAAATATCAAACATGTTTGAAATACATTGTATTCATTTATAAAATCCTATTCACGTTGAAACTTTATCTTCTTTTTACTTATGTCTTATTTCAAGTAGAGAAGCTCAATGTGCAGCCATGTTGAAAATGGAGGCTTGTGAAGAGGGGCGTGGCTTGTGAAAAGGGGCGTGGCTTCTTCCAAGTTTAGTCCTTTAACCCAACCGATTGGCTTAAATCTACCCGACCTCTGACCCAACAGAAGAGTTCAAGCTGTAGACTCCCAGTAAATTTCTGACCCAACTCCTGAGTTATGAATTTTGACCCAATATTTGGTCAAACTAACCCGACCTTTGACCCACCAGCTCCAACCCAGAAACGGGGTTATGAAAATAACCCAGCATTTTTTTACTGTGCAGCAGCCAATAAAGTTTTAATACTGGTGACTAAGTAAAAATGTACGCCACATTTTTCAGATATTTATTGATATGCTTTTCCTTCATCTTTACATTTAGACACATTGTGTTTCATGTCTTATAAAATCTCAATAAAATACATTAAAGTTTGTGGCTTTAATGTGACAATAGTGGAAAAAGTTTAATTTTGCTTTTTATTTTAGGAATGGCTGACAAATCAAACGCGCTTTCAATAAAAATGGACAAATTTGTTGTCATTAACTTTAAACTCAGCTGCCCTGCACTCTAAATCACCTTAGAAATGGGTAGATATATACATCTTTAATTTGAATTATTTCACAGTAAAAAATAAATTTACTTTACAAATTTCTCACAGGAAGCAAAACCTGAGGCGTTTTTGAGAAGCACCAGCTGTATTTCAGAGGAAAAACCAGACAACATTTCACCGCAGGGCAGTTTTGATTGCATAATTTAATTATCAGTAACAGCTGTCATGTGTTGGAGCTGCTGTGCTTTGAGTTTCCAACAAAGAGCTGCTCTGTTGTCCCTTCTTGTAACTTCCTGTCCTTCCCAAATTAAACAAGGAAAGATGGAAAATTGACGCCCCGGTGTAACTTCTGCTAGTAAATCATGAGAAATTAACCATCTGCTGCTTTCCTGATTAAGCATCAGCATAGATTTCAAAGCTGGGTGGATCAGAGGCGCCATCAGAAACCTGACTGTCAGTGGAGATTTAAGCGGCCCACCTGGACGCAGTGCGCATGCTCCGAACAGCAACAGCGTGAGCCCTGCGTCGCGTCTTCCAGGCATGCAGCAGCTCTAAGGTAAGGAGGAATACGGAGCGTTTTAATCGGAATAAACGGATTATTTGTCAGTATTTCTGGTCTCTGGGATTATATTTAGTTAAATAAATCGGGTGTTTTAAAGCTTAAAACGGAAAGTCCACGACAGACGGACGGACGGACGGACAGTCAATGGACGAGATTAATTAGTAGCGAACATGCTAGCAGGTGCTGGGACGGTTTTGTGAATCTAACCGCCTAATCATCTAATGCGAGTCTTTTTTATGTAATGGTCTCTCTGCATTTATGCGTATTTTTCTCTCGGGGCAGTTGGTGTTTTATGGTTTTCATATAAAACACACGGTGCAGGATGAAGCTGAAGTTGGCTTTCGATTCGGACAATGGCTAAAGGGCGATTCCGCCTTTTTGTTTTTTTCCACTATAGCTGAAGCTGTTTTTTTTTTTTTTAAAAAAAAATCTACTCTAGTTTTAAAACTACAACACAAACACAAATTGCTTTACACTTAAAATATAATACCAGAATACTCAGTCTAGTTTTTGATGTGTGAAACCATTATTTGATTTAAAAGGGACAAATTAGGGTTCACAGTTTTAATTAAAAGTGAAGTTGTAGCATTTTATCCTTAATTGTACTGAAATAGGATGACAATTTTCATCTGCAACTTGCAGCGCCGGAGCAGAAAATGTCTCTTTGATTCGTATAACATAATGAACTATGAAACATTACCCCGTTTATGGTAGTTGTCCATCATCTACTGAATATTGCTTGTTTCAGGAATTGACAAATTCTAATATTACAAATGCAAAAAAAAAATCCGATGAAATCACCCTATATTGAACTTCCACAAATCCGAAACATTACTGAATAATCTGTTACTAGTCTAAGTTTTAATTTAAGAAAGTGGAATTGCCCTTTTTAGCCATTGTGTTACGAATCGGAAGCCAACTTCAGCTTCTGCTGTGCAGGCGCTAAGCTAATGCTAGCCGTGCTAACGTGGGGATAACTGTGCCAGATTTGGTCCGTGTAGCGCCAAACGCGCAAACCAACAGGCCCGCACAGCTTCTGCAGCCGGATAAAAACGGTGCAAGTGGCTCTGCGTGTATTTCATGATGACGCCATTCATTCATTCATTCATTCATTCATTGTGTTAGACGCTCCTGTCTTTCTGCTGAAAAATTCAACACTTGATCTTGGATTTGAAGCATAAATTAAAACAGCCATTGATTTCCTCCCTGAATTAGGCGTTCATGAAGTCAGAGGGATAAAAACTGTAAGTATATTTACTATCTGTCGCTGAGATTATGGGCAGTGAAAGGATGAACCGTCATTATCCTCATTTTTGTCCTCTGTAGAGGACATTTCTAAACGTGAATATCTCCCACCCCCTGAATTCTACTGAATTAATTCCTTTTGGTATCTACAGAGGACATTTAGGGTTTTTCAATGATGCCACATGTGAAGGGGTGGGACCTTTTTTCTAATTAATAAAAATGGCATTTGTCAGTAATACATTTTATGGGAAGAGACGACGTTGAGTGCATAAAAACTTTTATTACCTTACAAAGACACTGGGATTTAAAAAAAATGTTTCGACAATATTTTTTTCCCTGGTAATCAGGAGGATAATATGGAAGCCCATTTCTGCCAGGAAAAAAAAAAAGCTAAACAGGAAGTCATAATGTCGACTTTAAAAATTTCAAATTATGAAGTCGAAATTATGACTTTAAATCTCAAATTATGACTTTGAAAGTCATAATTTCGACTTTGAAAGTAGAAATTATGACTTCCTATTTAGCTTTTTTTTTTTTTTTCATGGCGGAAATGGGCTTCCATAGGATAAGCATATAATTACAATCATAGATTGTTTAACTATTGGTGTAAATGCTGATTGCTTGGATTGTACCAAAATTTTCACTGCAAAAACTGGCATGCTTTGCGTTTTTATTCACTGTGATTGGTACACTTTTCATTTCACTGTAAAAATTAATTAAATAAAAAAATCAAAGATTTAAAGTTAGAGAATTGGCACAAAAAAAGAGAAAAGCTAAGTTTTCCATGCAACTCTCATAAAGCTAATGTTCTTTGTCTTCATCTTGGTGACCTTTGGTCTTCATGTGACGCCTGTTCTCAGTAAGGATGTGTTGTGAAAGTTTTTATTACTACACAGAAGTTGCTGAATCAGTTTTTGTGCACTGTGAATCCTCATGTTGCCCATAAGTGTCATGTTTGAAATACTTTTATTTTTCTGCCCCAGAGAACTTGATGTGGTCTAATTTAGGACATTTTTCTGGTTAAAACCCATTTTGTAAGGTTGCGTCACTGATTCGTTTCACCTTAGTTGTATAAACGCACTACTGTGGTTGGAGATTTAAAGAATAAAAAAAGCTTACAGGAGCAAGAATCCATGTAATAAAATTAGTAAATGTTTGTCTGGATTGCTGCATTTTTTTAAAATTATTTTTACTGAGAACATTCTGGACTTCACATTCATCTTGGCGAAGCCCGACCTGCAAATAAACGCAGGAGTAGTTGGCATGGCAACACATCTATTTATGTTTTTGGCCAGATTCAGTTTTCAAATTTTGCCCAATTTAATTTAGGTCTGGACTTACTGAATTACTTCTGTAATTTTAGGCGATCGGACAATATTTTAACGATTCTTTAGAAAGAGAAAAGTAAATTGGACTCGGAAGAGTAGCTCAGGTTTTAAAGTGTAAGTAAAGCTTAGCCCTGCCCCCTTTAGGAAAAGGCCACCAAAAGTAGGCGGGGCCAAGAGACATTAAGGGGCGTGGCCAGTTGAGCAGAGTGCTAGCGTGAAATTTAGCAACTTTTTTTTTCAAGAAATGATTGACTTTTTTTTTTTTTTTTTAAAGGGACAAATCTGACTTTTAAAAGACAAAAACAAACAAAACAAGCCTTTTAAATTTTCAACTGCATCAAACTTGGTGTTTCCGGAAACTGCATTGGGAAAACTTTTTTCACATCCCAACTCGTGATCCAACGTTACAAAGACGACAGGAAGTGATGGGAGGATGACGGCGCCACCCAGAGGGGGCAGCACTGAGGCGGGTTTAGATTCATATCTCAGAATCAAATAAATGTACAAATTAGCCCAGAAACGTGAAGCTAACGGCATTAAGGACCAATAGAGACGGACGTCTGCAAATAAAGGTTGCTTTGGGGCAGAGTTGTATAGTATCGAAGTAAAAACACTTCACTACTTTACTTGAGTATATTTTGGAGTACTTCATACTTTTCTCGCGTATGAACATTTTTGATAACTTTCACTTTTACTTCACTATATTTCCAAAGCTAATTTCATACTTTTACTCAGATACATTTTCAATGTGTGGTTTAGTTACTCGTTACAAAAAGCAAGAGAGAGAAACGCTGGAGTTTTGACCCCACCTACTGATTGGCTGCTACAAAGTCGGACACTAATGGAGCCCCATACAACATGAACCACATATATATGTTTAGGTGCTTTAACTACACCACAAGGTTAACTTAACCTGCTTTACCAGCTTCTGACATGAACCATATATGTGTGTATGGGGTTCAATTTGTGACATTAACCACATATATATGCACATGTGGTTCATGTTGTATGGGGCTCCATTTGTGACATAAACTACATGTATATATGTGTTTCATGTCAGAAGTTGGTTCAGTTGTAAAGCAGGTTAAGTTATTAACCTTGTAGGTAAAGCACCTAATTTTCTTAACCAAATGATGCTGCAGGTTTATCAATTAGCAGGTTTAATTTTACCTGCACTTGGTTGTGTTTATTACTTTAAACTGTATTTGACAAGTTTACCAAAATATAAAAAATGTCATTCAAACTGCATTTACCTTGTTTTACTTTTCATTACGTTATTTGAGTTCATCCATTTTTACAGTAATTTCCATACTTAAGTAAAAGACGTTTCAGATACTTTAAGACTTTAACTCAAGTAACATTTCAGTGACTTGGACTTTTACCAAAGTCATATTTTGGAGAGGAACCTAAACTTTTACTCTGAGATCTCAGTACTTTATACAACACTGGTTTGGGGTTTAGGTAGGGCTGGACGATGTGGCTGACAAACTTGTTTCATATCAGACTGTCAATTATTTAGTTTTTTAAACCCTTGAAATTCTGCTCAATTAGTGTTTTATCCAGTCTTTGCTTCTTACTGCTGCCAGTTTAACTGCTAAAGTTACTCAGACTGTTGCTAGGTAACCAGAGTCAGCTGGTACTTGGTCTTTCCTCAGCCTACATCCCCCAGAATGCTGTGCGGTTCAGTGAAATTATTGGATATGCCATCAGTTTTCTGTCTATTGATGATGACTCTATCGCAATATGTATTGTTTTACGGTTTAGCTCCTCTTTAAACTCAAAGATTGGTGATCGGCCAATCAAATCAGTCGAGATTTCAATATTCAACAGCTGGAAATTATTGGATACGCTACCAGTTTCCTGCCTATTGATATTTCCATAATATGTATTGTTTTGCGGTTTAGCTCCTCTTTAAACTCAAAGATTGATCGGCCAATCAAATCAGTCGGAAATTTCAATATTCACAAGCTGGAAATGCTATGAACCGGTTCAGTTCTTTAAACCTCCGTTCTTTGTGTTTTCCAGTAACCACCATGGACAGGTAGTGTCGCCCAGTTCGGCACCAGTTGCGTGGAGGACAGACGGTCACCAACCGCTCGCCCAGAAAGCGTCCGGCGCCATGGCTGAGGAGGAATACGGTGCGTTTGTGGACTGGAGCCAGATGGGGGATCTGGCGACGAGCAGCGGCCCCACCAAGCTGGACTGCAAAGAGCTGAAGGAGTTCAAGCTGATGGCTCGCCAAGGCTACTGGGCCAAGAACCACAAGCTGCGGGCTCAGGTCTACCAGCAGCTCATCAAGTCCATCCCGTGCCGCACCGTTACGCCGGACGCCGAGGTGTACCGTGACATCGTAGGCGCCGCCGCCAAGAAGCCGTCGTCTCACATCCCGCTGCCGGAGTTCGTGGACGGAAATCCGGTGCCGCGGTACTGCTTGAAGGTGGAGGCGGTGGCCTCGGCGCATCGGATCATCAACTGCGTGGCGGGGCAGTTCCCCGACATCTCGCACTGCCCGGCGCTCCCGGCGCTCACCGCGCTGCTCCTGCACTTCAGCAGAGACGAGGCGCAGTGCTTCGAGCTCGTCGGCCGCATCCTGGCCTGCAACGAGCCGGGCAAGCGGCTGCTGGACCAGACCTTCCTGGCCTACGAGTCCAGCTGCATGACCTTCGGCGACCTGGCCAACAAGTACTGCACGGCGGCGCACAAGCTGATCGTGGCCACCGCCCAGGACGTGGCGGACGTCTACGCCGACTGGCAGCGCTGGGTGCTGGGCGACCTGCCGTTCGCCCACATGGTCCGGGTCCTGGATGTGTATCTGGTGGAGGGATACAAGGTCCTCTACCGCGTCGCCATCGCCTTGCTCAAGATTTACCGCAAACACAAAACGGGAGGCCAGGCGGGGCAGAACCCGCTCGACTCGGGGAAGGTCCGGTCGGACATCCAGGCGTTCGTCAGAGGAATCGGTTCCGTCGTCACGCCGGAGAAGCTGCTGGAGAAATCCTTCTCCATCCGCCTGATCAGCCGCCGGGAGATTACGCTGCTGCAGGTCACCAACGAGAAGTCGCTGCAGCAGAAGGGGATCACCGTCAAACAGAAGAGGTGAGGTCCAAACGCCGGGCCTGAAACGCCGGGCCCATTTCTGCCAGGAAAAAAAAGAACTAAACAGGAAGTCGGAATTTTGACTTTGAAAGTTACAAGAATTTGAAAATGTCGACTTTGAAAGTCGAAAGTATGACTTTCAATCAATTATGACTTTGAAGTCGAAGTTATGACCGAAATTCTCAAATTATGACCGAAATTCTCAAATTATGACCAAAATTCTCAAATTATGACTTTGAATCTCAAATTATGACTTTGAAAGTCATATGACTTTGAAAATGACTTTGAAATATGACTTCAAAGCATATGACTTTGAAAGTCATAATTTGAGATTGAAAGTCATAATTTCGACTTTCAAAGTCGTAAGTCTTTGAAAATTTTGACTTTCAAAGTCGAAATTATGACTTCCTGTTTAGCTTTTTTTTTTTCATGGCGGAAATGGGCTTCCATATTATCCTCCTGACTACCAAAAAAAATTATCAACCACCCTTTTTTTTTTTTTTTTTTTTTAAATCCCAAAACGGGATTGATCTGAATGTCATTTATCATAATTAATCGGTTGATCGATTATCGTAATGTCCACTAATTTAGTCATCAATTGATTAACTGGCGGACACAGACTGGAAAGGGAAAAAAATCAATTTACTGTAAGAATAATTCACTCCAGCTCTACAAAAATACAGATAAAAAATTAAGGGATGTTTTAGCTGCACCTGGTTCAAAGTCATTAAAAAATGCTGCATTATTTCATTTTAGGTCATGAAATAAATGGCTTTAAAGAGAAACTTTCACTTTTTCATCAATATTAAGATCATTGACTTAAAACAAACTCCTGTATCTTGCTGAAAAGTTACTTTTTTTGTCTTGATTCAATTATACTAAAATATTTACAATTAAGTTTTCTGTTTTTGCAGTGATGTCGGTACATTTATCTTGTTCAAATTTCTGTTTTGTCAGAAAATAGTTTTTAATCCTGTAAATTGAGGATTTTTAACATGAAAAATTCAGTTTTTTTGGGGGGGGGATTGTTTTTCTCCTTGTAAAAATTAATATCTGACTTCAGTTGTCTTTAGGGCTGTAGTGATACAATAATCTCATGGTATGATACACGATATTCTGCCCACGAAACGATATATATATTGCGATATTCAGCAGACGATACTATTCGATACATTTTTGTGATTTTTCTGAACAATTTCAGAGGGACAGAGTGATTTTGGTGACATTTTGTGACTGTTGGATTGAATTAATTTAACTGAAAACTGATTAAAAGCACCAACTACACAATACCTGGTTCTGGTTGGACACAGACTTAAAGTGGACAGCTGGACAAAATGAACCAAAGAAGTGGAGAGAAAACATGTTTCTTTTAGTTGAAACAGTCCAAACTGTAGCTGACATGCATTAGTAAAGTAAATAAAGTGAACCAAGTTCCTGCTCTGAATAGTTTGATACCTTTTTAACCTGAACATCTGAAGGAATCACTCTAAGCCTGATGACCTGGTGAAGCCAGCAGTGAGTGAACAAGGTGACAGTTGGACGTTACGATACTTGCAGATATATATCGTTTTTTTTTTTTTTTTTTTTTCTAGGAAAGAAAATATTGATATACATCTATTATACAGCTCTAGTTGTCTTGGCATAAATTTCCCTTCATTATAAATTATTATTTTGTTTTATGTCCTAAATGCAGACGTATCGTTTCCTGTCCTCTCAGTTGATTTTCCATCTTTGTGTCGTTTTCTTTCTGCTCCATTCGTCTTCTGTCGCAGCGTTAGGTGGGTTCACTTCTCCTCCATTCGTCCTTTTTGTTGTGGTTTACTTTGACTAGACGCCCCCCCCCCCCCCTCTCTCTCTCTCTCTCGTAGCTGCAGCTACGTTATGAATGTCCTCTCTGTACTGCAGCGCCTCCTGTTTTGTTCATTTCCAGGCGTAACGTGCAGCTGGCGCTGGATCCCGACACGTTCACCTCGGAGATCGTCAGCGCCAAGGAGATGCACGACATCTGGTCGTGGGTCCCGGAGCGCTTCGCCCTGTGCCAGCCGGAGCTGCTCTTCACCACCTCCACCCACGGCTGCAGCCTCAGCAGGTGACCCGTCCGCCCCGCGGCTCCAGCTCCTCCAGCTCCTGTTAACGGGTTTAAAAAGGACCAAACTGACTTGTTGCGTTTCGCTTTAAGGTTCTACTCTCACTGCGAAGGCCATGAACCCCACCTGCTCCTGATCCGGACCACCGATGGAGACGTAAGCAGAGCCGCTTTTCTACTGATTCTGTAATATTACATTTAGTTAACCCTCTTAAGACCGACCTGTCGGCGCCGACACGTCTAAATTTGCAGTACCGTGATTCCGCCACACGTAGCGCTATCTGAAAAATTCCAACGGTTTCTGAAAGAGGAGACGTTGCACTTTCCAGCAAGTATCGTGTTAATACGGAAATGTCGCAGGTGCAGCGAGTGTAATTAATCGGGGGTCACTCTGTTAATAGACGGTATATTTCGGAAATAACTTGCTGGATATTGAAAGTTCCGGTTGTTATGGATACATTTACTCATGTATCCATATCATCTCACAGGACATTTAAAGAACTACGGACAATTAAAATAAGGAAGATTTATATAGGCAGACACTCAAAACTCGGGTGAAAGAGGGTTAAGATGCTTTTAAACCAATTGAATCAATCAAATTTTATTTGTATAGCACATTTCAGCAGCAAGGCATTTCAAAGTGCTTTACACAATTTAAAATTAAACTAAAAACAGAGACAGTTTGAAAAAAGATAAAAATATTAGTTTGAACACACATGGAGCAACAACATGTCTTATTTTCTAGTTTTTAGCCTTTTTGTGTCTAATTGAATGCTGATTTCTTACAGATCTCACTGAGACATTGGTTCTCTAGTCCTGGAAATGCTCTTCAGGTCAATCAATCAAATTTTATTTGTATAGCACATTTCAACAGCAAGGCATTTCAAAGTGCTTTACACAATTTAAATTAAACTAAAAACAGAGACAGTTTGAAAAAAGATAAAAATATTAGTTTGAACACACATGGAGCAACAACATGTCTTATTTTCTAGTTTTTAGCCTTTTTGTGTCTAATTGAATGCTGATTTCTTACAGATCTCACTGAGACATTGGTTCTCTAGTCCTGGAAATGCTCTTCAGGTCAATCAATCAAATTTTATTTGTATAGCACATTTCAACAGCAAGGCATTTCAAAGTGCTTCACATAATTAAAATAAAAGCATGTGACATTGAATAAACGGTGAGAAAGAGAAATAAGTAAAAATACGAACTTTAACCTGTAAAACTTCTTTAGTCAAACCACCATTTGACAAGGACTCAAACCTTTAAAACTTCTTAAAACGAGAGAAATTATGAAAAAGATTAAAAAAGTTTAAAACATTATTAAAAGTAAAAATAAAACCATGGATCCACGTGAGGACGTGCCCTTATGGGTTTCCTCCAACAGAGTTTTAGCAGAGCGACATCTTACCAGGTCTCAAACCTCAGACATTAAAACCCTAATTTATCCATAAGCAACTCTGACCAGGTGGGTTTTAATTTGAGACTTAAAGGCTCTCAGTGTTTCAGCTGTTTTACAGTTTTCTGGAAGTTTGTTCCAGATTTGTGGTGGATAGAAGCTGAAAGCTGCTTCTCCTCGTTTGGTTCTGGTTCTGGGGATGCAGAGCAGAACCAGAACCAGAAGATCTGAGGGGTCCAGGCGGTTGGTACAGCAACAGCAGATCTTTAATGTATTGAGGTGCTAAACCGTTCAGTGATTTATAAACCAACAGTATTTTAAAGTCTAATCTCAGAGCTACAGGTGGAGGGACTTTAAAACTGGTCTCTATCACACTCACACTATTGACTATTGTTTTTTTTTGTTTTTTTTTACTATTTTGCAAAAAACCCATTTTGCACATTTTTCTACCTCTGTTGGGTCTTTTAAAAACCAAACGGCTGTTTTTGGTGTCTGGAAAACGAGCCATTTCAAAAGCAACGCTAAATTTTGGTTTAGCGGTTTTGCTAACTCAAGGGCTGCACAGTGGCGCAGTTGGTAGAGCTGTTGGCTCTCAGCAAGAAGGTTCTGGGTTCGATTCCCGGTCTTTTTTTTTTTTTTTTTTTTTTTTTGCTGCACAACTCGGCTACGTTTGTGCAGCAAAATTTTCGTTTGTGCTGCTTTGGCTTTGAAGATATTAATGAAAGTGTAAAGGTCAACCAGCCCCCCAAACTTTTATAAAATCAAACAAAATTGGTGTCAAACGTTTGTGCAGCAAAAATTTGTTTGTGCCACCATCATTTTAAAGATCTAAAAGTTGGATGTCATAAAAGAGGGGGGGCTAGTTAACAAACATTTTTGCTGCACAAACGTAGCTGAGCTGATTGACGCCCATTTTGTCTGATTTGACGAAGGTGGGGGGGCCCCGACTTCACTCGGGTATTAATTTAGGGGAAGCTACATGTGCCAAAGATTTTCAGAGTTGGCAAAACCATCCATCCATTTTCTTTACACCCTTGTCTCTCTTAATTTGAAGTTGGTGCTTTAGCATTAGCCTCTGTTGAATACCATGTTTGGCGTTAGCGAAGCTAATATCTATGATGGGAGCACAACTACTTAGCATCCTGCTACTGGACACCATGCAGCCAAGATTCATGTTACTAACGGACATTTAACCAAGCATTAGTGGGGCTACATGGTTTATTTGAGTTGTCATCTATAGTTTTGACCTGGTGCGGATTAGATACGTTTACACAGTAAAAATGCCGGTGTTGAATTAACACCCAAAAGTGTCTGTATGTGTCCAAGTCAGCTGGTGTTAAAGTAACACTTTTGAAAGTGTTAAAAGATTGACACCCATTCTTTTGTTAAATTAACTTTGGTCTATATACTGAAATAGGTTTAAGAAAAGTTAAACTTTCCATTTCTGTGAATTGTTTTGAATATTTTCCACTGGATTTGATTGATATTGACACCTTGTGGGTCAATTATTTACTTTTTTAACACCACATGATTTGTGATCAACACTATACTGGTGTTACTTTTAATATATTTTAACACCAACACCGTTGTAAATGCTAATGTGACTCTCTGTAGTGTTGAATTTAATACCACCTGACTTGGACACATATAGACACTTTGGGGTGTTAATTCAACACCGGCATTTTTACCGTGTACATCAAGTTGAATGTTTCTTAAAAAAAATCAGTGAATTTGTTTAACTCCATTCAAATGGATTTTCTACAGTTTGACTGGATTGCAGCTTGGCTTTTTCACAGCCTGCGCGTTTTAAAGTCCATCTTTGTGATTAAAGCTAGTGCATGTGAAGATGGTGACATTATTGTTGGAACATGTCTCTTATTTTTGATCTCAGGTGTGTGGAGCCTTCCTGTCGTCAGACTGGGAGGAGAGGAAACGTGGAGGCAACAAGCTGAGCTATTTTGGCACTGGGGAGTGTTTCGTATTCAGGGTAAATTAGTTTTAGTGTTTCAGACATGATTGCATTTATTTCAGTCTGTTGTATTCTGAGAAGTACCAGGTAGCAGCCACTAGAGGGCACCATTAGCTGCGTCTCTGGGAACTATTGCAGGTCCCGTTGCTGCACAAACCAACATGCAGGAAGCTCCTGCTCATGCAGCGTTTAGTTCCCATTTTTTATAAAAACCTCTGATTGAAATGTGAAAACCGATCTCTGACGTCTCCACGATGAATTATTCATCCAGGTTTCTGAGTTGTCTGGGCTGGAGGAACGGCTCAAACGCGAAAACTTAGGAACGACCCGCGGAAACTCCAGCTACCTGATCCGGAGGTTTCTGGTTAGGCCTTTACCTGACACCTCGCCTGAGACCAGGCCTGTCAGGAAAGGGTTAATGGGAAAAGATGCGTCATTTTATTTTTACTGGATTGGACTTTGACTAGGCTGCAAAAAACAAAATCTTCCCAAGTATTTTTGTCAAGTTGCGAATGCTTGAAATGAAACAAAACTGGCTTGCAAGTAACTTTTCAGCAAGATGAGAGCCTGTTGAGTCAATGACTCCTTTATATTGTCAGATTATTTCTCTACCATGGAAAATGTCTCATTTATTCAAAGAGCACCAATAAATTTTAATGATTAAATGTAGATGATTCCTTTATTAGCAGATTATTTCTCTACCATGGGAAAATGTCTTATTTATTCAAAGAGCACCATTAATTTGTAATGATGTAGATAATTCCTTTTCATTGGCAGATTATTTCTCTACCATAGAAAAAATGTCTTATTTATTCAAAGAGCACCAATAAATCTTAATGATTAAATGTAGATAATTCCTCTATATTGTCAGATTATTTCTCTACCATGGAAAAATGTCTTATTTATTCAAAGAGCACCAATAAATGTTAATGATTAAATGTAGTCGCTGCATTTTAGTGACATAAGTCAAACTTTGTGTTTTGTGACTAGTGTCCTAAAGAAACTCGTAACGATGTCAATTAGATTCGTCGTGTTGAAATATTCGTCAATTTAATCGCTAACTGGGTTTACAGGCTCAAATGTCTTGGTTCCACATTCACTAAAGGAGTTTTGGCCATTAAAAGGTTTTAATAATTGACCGACTCTTCGTCTGCTGTGCAGCTGAAGCCTGAGATGGAGCGCTACGAGTGGGTGGTGATCCGCCACCCCGAGTTGGCGTCGGCCGTCCGGCCCGCGGGTCCGGACGATCCGGGCGCCGGCGCCGATCCGAGCGCGGACCAGAGCGTCCCGCAGCCCGACAAGCCTCCTGGAGAACTGTCGCCGTTTCTGGCTACGCACCACTTCAACCTCAACTCCAAAAACACGTCGATGTTCATGGCTGGGAGCTTCGACTCCATCATCGTGGGTGAGCGGATGGTTTCTGGTCCGAGCCCAACCGAGATGGTGCTGCTGTCACTTTAAAGAGGTCATTCAAAGGTCAACCAGCCAGTTCAGATTTCCAAAACGGAGAGAACTTTGGTGTTAATCAATGCGCCACTATTCGTTTATCATTTGGTTTTTTTCAAGGTTTCTCTTTTAAAAATGATGATCGCACAAACCGAAATGTTTCCTGCACAAACGCCAAACTTGATTTTGTAATTATGGACAAGCTGGTTGACCTTTTGACCTTGAATAACATTTATTAAAGGTGACCTATTGCGTTTCGTTGAACAGCTTAGGATCGGTTAATGGCCTATAGAAAAAACGTGCTAATTTCATTTATTGCACAAAGTGTTTCTTAGACGGTGAGATTTAACTCGGATTGAGTTTTTTTGGAGCATCTTGTCGCTTTAAATCCAAATAATCTGCTGCTGGCCACGCCCCCTAAACTCGACGTTTGCACTCGCACTTGAAAACGTGCCGCAAACGGATGCACAATAATACACCGTGCGTCTTAGAAAAGCAGAAATGGGGCCTCCTGCACAGCCAACAAGGATGTAGCAGGTGGTTTCTAGATGGTAAGTCGACAACAAAAATAATCTGTCGTTTCCAGCAGCCATTATAACGTGATTAAGCCAGCTGACCAAAGGTGCTGGAGCTCGGTAAGGGTTGCTAGGTAACGGGTGGAATTCCACTGGGGGTTGCTGGGCAACGGGTGGCACTGCGTTGGGTTGCTGGGCAACGGTGGGACTGCGTTGGGTTGCTAGGTAACAGGCTGGGGTCACTAGGTGGTTTGTAGTGTTGGGATCTTTGAGGTTTTTGAAATGCATTAAGAAACACAAACTTATCATAAAAATGTGCGGATAGTTTTATTTTCTGGGCCGTTTTCAGATGCAGTAGAAACTCAAACTGAAGTACCAAAAAAACTGAATTTTGCGTAAAACATTTTAAAACGAGAGCGGCACAAACGGGACATTTTCCCTGCGCCAGCGTTTCGACACCAGTTTTTGTTTTGACACAACTTCACTCGGGTTTGTTTATTTGAAGCTGGATTAGCATCAATTGGGCGGGTTTAACTTCTTCTCCTGGTCCAATCAGGCGGCGGCGGCGACGGCAACGCCCTGTTCATCGACGCGGAGCTGAACCACGGCCACACCGGCCGCTGCGCCACCTTCGACAACCCGCGCTCTGCAAGGAGAGCTTCCAGGTCTCCCTGCTGGAGGCCTGGGGCTTCCAGGACGCCATGGCCCACTGATGATGATGTCATCAGCTCGCCACGTTCAAGGGTTAAACGCCGACCGAACAACGTCCAGCCTGACTTAACATATTTATTTAATTATGCCGTTAAAAGTTCAACATGTAAAGATTCTATATTTTCTTTATTTTTGTACGTACTTGTTGTTGTTTTGAAAGGAGAGTTTCCTGCTGTGGTTTATTTGCCAGTGAACGACGTTTCCAGCAGCTTTAGTGAGGTGAAAGTCTTTGATATGTGATGAAGGTGTAATCATGCTGTTCCATAAGAAATGTAAAATTAATAAATTGAGCAAATGTTTGACTTGTTGCTGCTTTGCACCTTAAGTTTTTTTTTTTTGTCTTCTCCACTCTTCGTGTTTAAGAATATTTTCTGCTGTGGGGGAGAAAAAACTACTTTTTTGGTGAAATAACTACAGATCCTGTCTTTTTTTTTTTTTTTTTTTTTTTTTAAGTTTTAATTTTTCCTGCTTCTGGAAATCGGATGTAAAATGTGGACCTGAGGAAAAACTGTATTAAAATGTCTCACTTGTGGTTGTATGAATGTTACACGTGTGAAAATACAGAGTTGAAAATGCAGATATTGTTGACTTTATTTAACCCTTTCATTGGTGTTCAAGATGAGGCGCGGGGGCCATTTGTGGCCCTGGGAACAATTTTATTTGTGGCTCCTGACATCAGTTTAGAAATTGTGCTAATTTGACTACTTTTAATCATTTTGGTAAGAAATTTCCTTTTTTTTTTTTTTTTTTTTTAGAAAATGTTAAATGCAACAAAATTGACCTGAAGTAGATTTTTGTTTTTAAACAGTTGAAACATTTTTAATTTATTTGCTTTAAAATGTTTTATTGTAATTCTAGTTTTGGAAGGTTATTGATCTTTCCTTCAGGGAAATGGTTAAGACACATTAAAAGTATTTTTTTTTACATAAGCACCACCTCAAAATTTTTCCAAATGGGAGTTTTTATTTGCGTTTATTTTCTGTTGTGAAGTTGAAATTTTGAAAATCTTAAGTTGGAAAAAATCAGAATTTAAGAGGGAAAATACCCAAAACCTACCCAAAAAAAGCATGGCTGCTATTGCTAAACAAAGATGTGCAATTTTTAAATTCACCAAAAATGTGAATTCAACAAATCGGAAATAATTTTGAAATGAAAAAACGTCCTGTTCTTTTGTATATGCACTGATGCGACGGTTCTAATCTCAATGAAACTGCAGCATTTCTGTCTTCATAGATGCTAAATCTTTAGCCCAAATCTGCTTCTGTTTTACTCAGACGTGGTTTTCAGGCACATTTTCTATTTTTGTTTGGAAGCGGAGATCTGCATGACTGGAAAGCATTTGGTGAAAATGACTCATATTCTTAAAGTATGTGTGAAAACCTTCCTGTTTTCGATGCACTGAAGTTTGTGCTTGTATCTACGGAAGAGGATTAGGGCCACCGAAACAAAGAATTCTGACTTTAATCTCAGATTTGACTTTAAATCTCAGAGATTTAAAGTCAAAATTTTCCGAGATTAAATTTTGACTTTAATCTCGGAAATCTGAGATTAGAGTCAGAATTCTGAATTTAAAGTCAGACTTTAATATCAGAATTCTGACTTTAAATTTCAGAATTTCTGTAAGGAAAAGCTTGAAATCTCAGAATTCTGACTTTCTGACTTTAAAGTCAGAATTCTGAGATTTAATCTCGGAAATCTGAGATTAAAGTCAGAATTCTGACTTTAATCTCGGAAATCTGAGATTAAAGTCAGAATTTTGACTTTAAAGTCAGACTTTAATATCAGAATTCTGACTTTAAATTTCAGAATTTCTGTAAGGAAAAGCTTGAAATATCAGAATTCTGACTTTAAAGTCAGAATTCTGATATTAAAGTCTGACTTTAAAGTCAGAATTCTGACTTTAATCTCAGAATTAAAGTCAGAATTCTGACTTTAATCTCAGAATTAAAGTCAGAATTCTGACTTTAATCTCAGAATTAAAGTCAGAATTCTGACTTTAAATCTCAGAATTCTGACTTTAATCTCAGAATTAAAGAATTCTGACTTTAATTCTGACTTTAAAGCCAGAATTCTTTTTTTTTTCGGTGGCTCTTATCCTCTTCCCTGTGAATCTCTGGAAACGGTGAAATAAATATTTTTTTCAGGGCATTTAACGGGGCAGCCTGAAAACGACCGATGTCGGTTCCTTGAAAACAAAATCCAACACATTTATTTACAATGAAAGCATTTAATCTTTGAACGTGTCTGCATGTCGAGTAACAAAGCGGCGTTGTAATGCAGTGAGAGGTTCTGACTCTGTTCATTCAAGGATTCACGCTGCTCGTCGCGCATGCGCGGCTATTTTTAGCAGCTCCTTTGGGTGTTGGTCTGGCGCATCTACTGAAAACCTGCTTTCCTGCCTGCAGCACTAAGATGCTTAAGTGTTTAACGCACTGAGAGGGTTTTCCTCTGACTTCCCCCCTCTGGACTGGTGCAGCTTTTCCTTACAGAAATGTTCATTACAATAAGCTAATTAGTTGATCTGGTTGATGTTGTAAAATATGGGGTTTCTTTTGGAAAGTTATGAGTTATTTAGCTTAGCCATATTTTCACCATGTCACTCATTGATTTATAAAAGTCTGCTTCAAATTAATTAGTTAAATATCTAAACGTTTTGCTTAATCTAAATATTTACCTTAGTTAGCAAGACAGATATTTAGCTTCATGTATAGATTAACATTAAATATTTAAAGTTAAATGCTTAGTTTGTTTAAAACTACATTGTTAACTAACAAGCTAAATATTTAGCATGCTATTTGTTTCAAAGTTGGATATTTAACTTCAGAATAAATGTTTAGCTAATTGAATAGTTAGCTCAGAACTAAATATTTAGCATCCTTAAAAATAGACTTTTAGTTAAAATAAATATTTAGCTTCTTAGTTAAATAAGTAGCTAATTTAAATATTTACCTTAGTTAGCAAGACAGATATTTAGCTTCATGTATAGATTAACATTAAATATTTAAAGTTAAATGCTTAGTTTGTTTAAAACTACATTGTTAGCTAACAAGCTAAATATTTAGCATGCTAACTATGTATTTGTTTTAAAGCTGCATATTTAACTTCAGAATAAATGTTTAGCTAATTGAATAGTTAGCTCCGAGCTAAATATTTAGCAATATTAAAACTAGACATGTAGTTAAGATAAATATTTAGCTTCTTAGTTAAATAAGTAGCTAATTTAAATATTTACCTTAGTTAGCAAGACAGATATTTAGCTTCATGTATAGATTAACATTAAATATTTAAAGTTAAATACTTAGTTTGTTTAAAACTACATTGTTAGCTAACAAGCTAAATATTTAGCGTGCTAATTAAGTATTTATTTCAAAGTTGCATATTAATTCAGAATAAATGTTTACCTAATTGAATAGTTAGCTCAGAGCTAAATATTTAACATGCTTAAAAATAGACATTTAGTTAAGATAAATATTTAGCTTCTTAGTTAAATATTTAGTTGAAACTCTGACATTTATAAATGAATAAATAACAAAGTGACTTTGAAAAATGACAGTTGATGTCAATTTTTGACTGTGCAAGTTTAGAAAAGAGCTTTGGCTTGATCAGATAAAAAAAAACATGAGTCGTTTTCTGTTTTGAGATTTTAAAGATTTTAGAAAGACATTGAAATACCAGCTGATAGGTAGACATGGTTTGGTGTCAGTGTGTTTTAAAGCACGTCTGGGTATAAATGGGTCATTCGTCAACAACATGCGGATTCCCCCAAAGCAAACAGGAAACGATTCACTACTCATCATGTTACTCCATGCTGTTACACAGAACCAGAACCAGTGTTTTCTCATCCTCACTGCTAATTTTGAATCAATCGAGCTCAGAGAAAGAGAAAATACGAGCGTGATCCTCCTGGCTGTGACCTTGTTATTGGTGCATCGCCTCTGGTTCATAATTCAGCCTCAGCAGTTGTGGAAATGTTTGTGTCAAAGAGGAAGGAGGCTGGAGGTGATGCATGCAGACACTGCATCACGAGTGGTGGGGCTTTACCCAGATCTCTGGGTGGAGGGAAGGCAGCGCAGAAACATCCTGGAGGAGGAAGAACTGCACACGTCAGCTCTCTTCATCTGCCTCCATCTTCCTCTCTCTCTGTGTAAATCCAGGGCTGGAAGCTGCAGCCATCCCACCTACGGGCTCACATGCCACATCGCTGCATGTCGCGGCTGACAGTGAAACTCCCTCTGAGGCGGGGTGATAAATACGGAGGGCCAGAAGCGCCAAAATCAAGAACTCCATAATTATTTGAATGTTTTATTGATTATGGTTAAATCAGTGGTTCTTAACCTGGGGTTCCATGAACCAGGGGTTCGGTGGAGCCTCTGGCTCCGCGGAGGTAAAGACTCACTTGTGTAAAGTCGCGATGACGCCCAGCTTTGCTGTCACTTACTGCAGAGGATCAGTTACATTGCTTAGCCAATCAGAGGATCACGTTACATTGGTTAGCCAATCAGAGGATCACGTTACATTGCTTAGCCAATCAGAGGATCACGTTACATTGGTTAGCCAATCAGAGGATCACGTTACATTGCTTAGCCAATCAGAGGATCACATTGCTTAGCCAATCAGAGGATCACGTTACATTGCTTAGCCAATCAGAGCTGAGGAAGAGCCCTGATTGGAGGAGCTTCACTCTCAGCAGGGATTTGAACTTGTGACTTTATTTACTTCAGCAAAGCTCACAGTTTTTACCAAACTCTGTATCTTTCTGTGTTCTTCTAAATCTGCTCGTTAGTCGCATCTTTTCGGGGTTGGTGCTGCCTCTAGTGGCCTGGGGTGGTAACACAACTAATTACATTACTAAATCAGAATACCGCAAAGTATTTATCATTTATTATTCATTTTTCATTCTATTAAGAATGTAGAGCTAATTAAATGATCTAAACCTTAAAGTGGTTCCAGTTTCTCTTGATGGTCAACCTGTTGACACATTTTAAATATCTTGGCTCGTTCCTGGACAGTCTGATCAACTTTACTGAAAACAATGACTATTTTGAAGAACTGTTCTCAGAGACTCTACCTGTTAAGAAGACTTGGTGATATAGGGGTGACCCAACTAGACACTAGTTGTTTCACCCCTATGTCTTGAATTTGGGGGGAAAAATCATATTTTATTTATCACTACAGAAAGGTTCAGTGAAGGCGCATATGACACTGGTGGGTTCGGTTCCTCAAAAAAGGTTAAGAACCACTGGGTTAAATACTTAAATGGTAACATTTTAAGTGGTGGGACTTGATTAAAGCTGCAGCATGTAACTTTTATCCAAATATTTTTGTTTACTCATTTGCTGAAACTGTCCCCATGTTGTGACAGTTTGGAATCGGACAGATAATTTGTGGAAAAATTTGAACTCCTCTGCCTTTTTCCGGTGACAACCAATCAGAGCCAGGAGGCAGGTCTTAGCGCTGTCAATCACCCCATGGCTCTCTGATCAACCACAGTTAGCATACACTGTTGTGAATGCTCAGGCTAGTTAGCATAGCCACAGACAATTGTAAGTGTTGAGACGCTTTACCAAGGTCGAGAACGAGTCACATGCTGTTAGATTGAAAAGAGTTACATGTTTGATTCTGTTAGACACTGAGGTCCATTTCTCACAAAAAAGAAACTTATCAGGGACACAGAGACATGGTGTGATGTCAGGGAGTGTCTTCAGTCCATATAATCAGCTAACCTGCACAGTAAAAATGCCGGTGTTGAATTAACACCCAAAAGTGTCTATATGTGTCCAAGTCAGCTGGTGTTAAATTCAACAATACAGAGTCACATTAACAACGGTGTTAATGTTAAAATATATTAAAATATATTAAACATGTCAAAAGTAACACCGGTGTAGTGTTGATCACAAAACATAATGTGGTGTTAAAAAAGTAAATAATTGACCCACAAGGTGTCAATATCAATCAAATCCAGTGGAAAATATTCAAAACAATATAGAAAAATGGAAAGTTTAACTTTTCTTAAACCCATTTCAGTATATAGACCAACGTTAATTTAACAAAATAATCGGTGTCAAACTTTTAACACTTTCAAAAGTGTTACTTTAACACCAGCTGACTTGGACACATATAGACACTTTTGGATGTTAATTCAACACCGGCATTTTTACTGTGCAGGGATACTGAGGCTGGCAAAATGGCTTGGGATAGTGATGGAGAATGAGAGGGAACTGGAGCTGTGGACGAAATAAAAGAATAAATATTTAAAGAATAATGTATTTCTTATCAAAATATGTATTTATGCTTCTATTTATCAAAAATATGTATACACACAACATAATAATAAAAAATAAATATATAAATAAAATAATAAATATGTAAAGAGTAATGTATTTCTTATCAATATATGTATTTATGTTTTTATTTACATTTTATCTATGTTAAAATATACATTTTCTTATCAAACTGTACATTTTGATAAGAAATAAAAGCATAAATATATATTTAGTTTTTTCTTTTTCTTACACACAAGTTTCTGTCAAGAAATTTTGTTTTGTCTTTTTTTTTTTGCTTTTTTGAAGCAAAGAAAGACGAAGTAAAATATCAATTTTTCTTAAAACACAACAAAATACAATCAAAAACGCATGTTCAGGGTAAATAAAATATATACATAACGGAAACTCGTGTAAAGAAAAGAAAAACTAAATATATATTTATTCATTTATTTCTTATTATGTCAGTTGTGGTCCTCCATACGCCTGTGGCTGTTGGGCCATCACTGTTTGGGTCTTGCCTTGTGACTCTATGCCTAATTTTTCCGTACACTTCCATTAATGAATCTACTGCACCTTTAATTACAATTTCAGGCTTGCATTTCTTCACTAATAGGCTAACTGCTATTAGCACAACATGAACACAAAAATAGTCTTTATAATTGATTTTTTTTTTTAGCAGAAATTAACCCCACTGTGCCCAGAGACGTGTCTTCATCATCCATTGCTGTTGTTTGCCGATGTTGTTGCCTGTGAAATACAAAGTTTCCTGCTCAGGACTTTTGGAAGTAAAACAGAAAAATTTGATTAATTAGAATAACATTTTATTCATAATTTTATTCTTCTTGTGCAGCAGTGTCTAAGGGGCCACGTTAGCCCCCCACCCACTGACTATTAAAATAGTCATTATGCTGTCACACGTCACCAACTGACTAAATTAGCAAATTATTAAATGATAATGATTCACTCTGAAAATACATTTTTTTTATTTCTGACATAATATATCTTTCCTGTTTTAATTAAGTGGCAACAGAAGCTATTGTATTATTTCTTGCTATCTGAACCTGTGGGGGCAAGCTAATATTAAATAACAGGGAGCCAAAGTTAGAACCTTGTGGAACCCCACATGTGATTTCTGTTAGCTCTGATGAGAAGTTACCTATTGACATAAAGAAATCCTTGTTCTTTCGGTAACATTAGAATCAGTCAAGTACTAAAGTTTATTCAATACCTACCATGGTCAACAGTGCACTGGATCACCCATAGTAGAGTTTGCCTCATTGACGTCATTAGCTAAAATGTTAATAATTATTTCAAGAAAATTATCAATAAATTTTAGGCAAACACTTAAGAAATACATATGTGCAACTTTCTAAATTTACACGGTTTTCTGTGGAAGCCCATTTCCGCCATGACAAAAAAAAGCTAAACAGGAAGTCATAATTTTGACTTTCACAGTCCTAATTATGACTTTAAATCTCATAATTAGGACTGTGAAAGTCGAAATTATGACTTTCAAAGTCAAAATTATGACTTTAAATCTCATAATTATGATTTTGAAAGTCAAAATTATGACTTTCAAAGTCAAAATTATGACTGAAAGTCGAAATTATGACTTTCAAAGTCAAAATTATGACTGAAAGTCGAAATTATGACTTTCAAAGTCAAAATTATTACTGAAAGTAGAAATTATGACTTTAAATCTCATAATTATGACTTTGAAAGTCAAAATTATGACTTTAAATCTCATAATTGTCTTGGAAAGTCGAAATTATGACTTTCCAAGTCAAAATTATGACTGAAAGTCGAAATTATGACTTTAAATCTCATAATTCTGACTTTGAAAGTCGAAATTATGACTGTGAAAGTCAAAATTATGACTTTAAATCTCATATTTATGACTTTGAAAGTCGAAATTATGACTTTAAATCTCATAATTATGATTTTGAAAGTCAAAATTATGACTTTCAAAGTCAAAATTATGACTGAAAGTCGAAATTATGACTTTCAAAGTCAAAATTATGACTGAAAGTCGAAATTATGACTTTAAATCTCATAATTATGACTTTGAAAGTCAAAATTATGACTTTCAAAGTCAAAATTATGACTTTAAATCTCATAATTATGATTTTGAAAGTCAAAATTATGACTTTCAAAGTCAAAATTATGACTGAAAGTCGAAATTATGACTTTAAATCTCATAATTATGACTTTGAAAGTCAAAATTATGACTTTAAATCTCATAATTATGTCTTGGAAAGTCGAAATTATGACTTTCAAAGTCAAAATTATGACTGAAAGTCTAAATTATGACTTTACATCTCATAATTATGATTTTGAAAGTCAAAATTATGACTCAAAGTCGAAATTATGACTTTAGATCTCATATTTATGACTTTGAAAATGGAAATTATGACTTTAAATCTCATAATTACGTCTTTGAAAGTGGAAATTATGACTTTAAATCTCATAATTATGTCTTTGAAAGTTGAAATTATGACTTTGAAAGTCAAAATTTTGACTGAAAGTCGAAATTATGACTTTAAATTTCATAATTATGACTTTGAAAGTCAAAATTATGACTTTAAATCTCATAATTATGTCTTGGAAAGTCGAAATTATGACTTTCAAAGTCAAAATTATGACTGAAAGTCTAAATTATGACTTTATATCTCATAATTATGACTTTGAAAGTCGAAATTATGACTTCCTGTTTAGCTTTTTTTTCATGGCGGAAATGGGCTTCCATAGTTTTCCCACATTTGCAGTTAATATCCACGGAGCAAACCAAATGGAAGCCTGATTGGGGGGGTGAACCTTTGACAACTACAAAGAAAATAAGCAACACATTTAAACGCAACATCGAATATATATATTTTTTTCTAACATTGAAACATTACTTACGATTTGTACATATCGCCTACGTCGCAGTGTTTAATATAAAAGTCTCCCGTCGCCCAGTGAGTTGGACGCTTCCATCCGCTCGGTCAGTCAGGTGATCCTTTCCGCGTCGCCATTTTGTGCTGCTGCGCCGGCTATTTATCTCAGGAGTCGTGACTCTCCCGTTTACACTGGTAGTTAGGTTATCAGACGGTTCCTGGTTTACCCGCCGGTGCTTCCCGTGGCCTTTTCTGTTGCCTCCTATAAAGTGCGCCTTTCCTCCTTTGGTTAACCGCTTCATTGCTGTTATTTTTTGTACATTTGCTTCATTTTTTTATACGCTATTTAGTGAGACAGAATGTCGAGCGAAATCCCAGCGTATTCGCCGTTCTTCGCAGTGATGGGAGCCTCCGCGGCGATGGTGTTCAGCGGTAAGTAACACACACACACACTTTCTTTAAATTGATTTTTAATGTTTGACACTCGCATGTCTGTTTGTATTTACAGATAAATGAGCGTAAATCCCATATATTGTGTCATTTGCTAGCCGCGGTGCTCTTCTTGAAGCTCAGTCGGAATGCTAGCGATTCGCTGCTAATGGCTAGCTGTCATTTGTCCGAGCTGTAAGGCAGAAAGGGATTTAAAATGATTTTTTAAAACCGCCCTATTTGCATTTATTGGGGTTTATTTGCTTTCACTTCTTAACTATAGCGAGCTAAGGCTTGTTAACTAGCTGTGTGAGTTAGCATTGACGTTAGCTTCACTTCCAATTACTCTGGCAAAGCGAAAGGACAAAACAGGAGTCATAATTATAATACAAGTAGAAAAGACGCATTTTAACTGTATATTTGACGACAAACTTCCATTTGTTTCTCCTTAAATTTAATTGTATGGTTAGTGCATTAATAGCTGATTAAGCTAATTGCTATTTTCTCCTCAAAGCCCCTGTTTACACTTTACCAATTAATTAAAAATAATTAAAAAGTGTTGCAAAGTTGATGCTTAAGCAGTGTTGAAGTTGAGATCATGAAGCAAATGAATTACAGATCGAGTCCACGCCATCCCACGTAAGTTGCGAGTCAAACCATTTAGTAAATATGAAGGTGTAGCTTTAATTTCATAATTGTATATCTATTTTTTAACACAAAGCTTTCGAAAAAGCTATTTTATAGTTTAAAAATCAATTTGAAACCGTGATCAGCTGGCTGACTTCCTATTCCTCAAAGCAATGACTAAGTCACATGATGATCACATGATGAGACTTCTGACTGGGCCATCTTGCTAGTGATCCATTGAAATACACCTTTAAACTTTTAAATGTATAAATCAGCAGTGAATATGTTCAGAAAAATTTTGGCTTTTTTAAAAAATATATCAACCTAATGAAGAAGTGCCACTTTGAATGGGCTTCAAAGCTTGCCACTGCAAAAAGTCCCCTTTCAAAAACAAGAAAAAAAAGTACAAAAATAGGGTATAATTTTCTTAAAATAAGAAATTATCTGCCAACAGAACAAGAAAATTTATCTCAAGATTTTCTAAAACAAGAAAAAATGTCTAACCAAGATGAACCTACAAATATCTTAAAATTAGTGTATTTTTACTTGAAACAAGCCAATTTTACTTGTATATTTTATTTAAAAAAATAATCTAAAGTAAAGAAAATGTCACTTGACATTGAATTTCTTGAAATCAGCATATATATGCTTAAAACTATTTTATTTTTATTGTTGCGTAGGATTAAAATATATATTTTGTCATTGCTTTACTCAAGGTTCTTATGCTAAGGCAAAAATCCAAAAATTTATTAAGTATATGTGATTAAATTTTACTCATATAAAATAAGCTCTAGACTTGATGTTTGTTTGGTAAATATTGATATTCTGGGACATATTTACTCATAATAAGTAATATTTTCTCAATATCAAGCTTTTATATCTTACTGAGATAATTAAGTACAAAAACACTTAAAATAGGAAAAATATTCTAACATAAATCCATCTTGGTGAGAAAAATTATCTTGTCAGAAAGAAAACAAGAAAAATCTCCTTAATTTAAGATATTTAATCCTACTAAGATTTCAGTTTTTGCACTGGTTTTATGGATTTATTTCCTAGTTTTTCATTTGTCCTTATTTAAAAGTGAGGCAGAAGCTAATTTTCATGCTAATGTTTCTCAATATCAGATATCATCATATGATTATTATGGGTGAAATTTGGATTTGATTTCAGACAATTGGTAGAAAACTTGACAAACTGTAGCTTATGATATAACTTAAGATATCGATATAAACTCAAACGTTGCTAACTTAAAGCTTTCATGAAGGACTTTTTTTCTTTGTATATGTGATACACATCTTTTGAAATGGACAAAAAATGCAATAATTCCTATAAATGCTTATTATATTAAACTCAAAGTGCATCAACATGATTTTGGTTGATGCATCAAAAAAACAAATCAGAAAAATGTAGTTTTTAAAAAATATATCAAACTTATTGATCCAAAATACCAGTATCGGATCAATGAGTGATGAGATCAATACTTTAGTTTCAGTTTTCCCAGTTCAAGAAATTTTGGTTTGATTTACTCTGAAATTAGATTATTTTCTTCTTTCACTTTACCTAAAGTAAAAATACAGTTATTTTCTGTTTATCGTGCAATTATGTCATTAAAATATTTAGTAGGAAACTAAACTTTGTCCAAATTCTGTCCTAAGTTTTAACAGTAACTTTTTCCTTTTAGTTAAAAGTGAGAACTTTTCAATTCTCACCTACAATTGAGGAGTTTTATATACTAAACCCAAATAATAATGATTGGCTGGTTGTTACTAAAATATGCAGCATTGCACACCAACCAGTTGATATTTTTTCGGTCGGTTCTGCTTTTTTCCAGTAATTATTAATCATTTTAGAGGATTGCTTTTGCAGAAATAAGGGATGGGAATGTGTTGATTCTTGATTTGGGATTCAGGTGGAAAGATCCTGTAGAGTTGGAGACATTCATATCATAAAAACGATTAAAAAAAGAAAGAAAAAACTATGATGCGTTGGCAGGTGGTAATGTGTTGCATTTCCTGCTAAAAGAAAAGTTCACAGATTGATGTTTCACTTGTCCTGATTTAAATGTGTGAAGCTCGGCTTCACATAACAAACTTAAATATTTTCAGTAGCATCTTATTTACTTTCTGTCATTATTAAAAATTCAATTAAAAACACTTCATTAATCCAAAAGATCTCCTTTTACAGTTCAGTTTTTTCTCTAAAAGTTTAAATTTTGTTTTTCTAGTAAATTACTGACTCATGAAAGAAACTTCCATGTTTTTTCTAGAGCAATTTTGATATTTTTATTTTTAGAAAACCTCCAACTTTTGAAGCTCAAATTTCTACTTTTTTATCCTACACCATTTGAGTTCCTTTTCTTTTTTCCTTTTCTCTTTTTTTTTGGTGGAAATGTTTTTCTGACCCTAATTTGCTGCTGTTGCTGTAATTTATGTTTTCACACTGCACATTTTTAAAGACTGCATTAAATATGTTCTGTCTTTTCTGTTTGGTCTACCTCTACGCTGTAATTTGGTAAAAACCATATCCGGTTTTTCCCTCCTGTTGTAATTGGACATTTTATTTTCACCCTTTGCTGGAGGCACTTCCTGCTCTGACGTCATCAGACATCGTGGGGCGTCCCGTCCCAAACGCTCTGGTAGTGAGGATTAGGATTACAATCCAGAGGTTTTGCCTCCACAGAATCTTCCTGCTGAGACATGACAGTAATCCAGCCAAACATTTAAAGCTATATTTAATCTGGCCTCTTGAACATGCCGTTGTTTTTATTTCAGGCTCAGTTAATGGAGTTGCTTTAAGCGTGTAGAGTCGGACTGTTCCTCTGTTTTGGTTTGCTAAACGTTGCGCTTCAGACAGACGGGGCTGATTTAACCTTCTGATGGCGTGGCGAAGCGTCAGGAGAGATGGAGGCAACATGGCGGCTGCACAGCCTGCTGTAGTTGACAGGAGAAACTCCCAGAAGCTTCCGGCTGGGAAATCTGGAGACGTTTCAGATTTAATCTTTGTGGAGCAGAGGAGGTCATTTTCTCAAAATCCTGCTCAGAAGGTCGCCAAAGGTTAAAAAGCTGCAGAATAAATTAAGAAATTAAACTTCCTCCCCCCCCCCCTGTCAGTTCCTGCAAAAGTTCACTTTTATTTATCTTTTGCACAATCAAAATCACTAATTTTGTGACACCGTGACAGAAATATTGCTAGGATTTTTTAAAAATTTTTGCAGTAATTGTCTCTGCTTTCATGGAGAACATGTCGTCAGCGTTTATGTGCGACAATAAATGCAACTTTTTGTTCCTCCATCAAACTTTAACTGGACCTCAACTAAAGAGAAGAGACAGCAGTGTAGTAGAGGAAACACTGCCACCTGCAGGAAGGAGGGTTAATTGAATTTTTGGAAAATCCAGATTTTTATTTTAATTAAAAACAAAACCTTAGTCTTTTAATTCAGATCAACTCTAAGATTAAATATTGTGGCCAGTGTAAGATTTATTTATATTTTTAATTATGAAAATGAAGTCATAATATATGGTAATTTTATGGGAACTCCTGCAGAAAAAAAATACCAGAAAAGTTATCAAATAGTCACAAACTGGTAAATGCAACCAATTTGTTGAGGGTTTTTCCCCCAGCCAATCACTGAATAAACATACAAACCAATAATTAAGAAAATATATAAAGTAGTATATATTATGTTTAAAATAAAAAAACATTTTGTCTGTAAATATGTTTTAGCCAAAACGCATCAAGTGGCAAAGTTTAGCTTCAAATTCACTAAAGGATTCTGTTTTTGCTTTTTAGGCAATAATGTATTTTATAAATTGTTCGTTTGGATATTTTATTGTGCTCTTAATATTGTATAAAAAATATTAAGAGGTTAAATGAGAAATCGGCAGAATGTGTCAATTTTTCAAACTGGATTAATCAGAATAATGTTGCTTCCCCTGCAGGTTCTTGTTGAATCAGTCGTTAATGGCTGTTCGTTTTCCATTTTCTGTCAGCTTATGAAGCTTCTTCTTCCTCGTTTGATGGCCATCCCTCTTGAAAAGCTGATTTCAGTTTCCTTTTGACTGAAGGTGAAAAACCCCAGTGAAGCCATGATGGGTTTTTATTCGGAGGAACAGAATCTTTAACAGTAGTTCCACTTCTGCTTTATTTTCCAGCTGTGATTCACTGTTTCTGTCGTCCGCTAGCCTCTGTGACGCTAACCCGTTAGCCTGCGTTTGTCTTTTGTCATCACTCCAGCCTTGGGAGCGGCCTACGGCACGGCTAAGAGCGGCACAGGCATCGCCGCCATGTCTGTGATGCGGCCGGAGCTCATCATGAAGTCCATCATCCCCGTGGTCATGGCTGGTATCATAGCCATCTACGGCCTGGTAGTAGCAGTGCTGATCGCCAACAACCTCTCAGAGCAAATCAGTCTTTACAAGTAAGCTTTATGTTTAGATACGATTTACAATAATGGTCTCATCACCAATAACTGTACATAGATAATACATCGGGTAGCATTTTCAACACGTAGAATATTTCCTCTCAGAGAAACTCTCTCTTTATAAGTAAGCTTTATGTTTAGATACGTTTTACAATGATGTTTTCATCACCAATAAATCAATAACTATATATAGATAATACATCTGGTAGCATTTTCAACACGTATAATATTTCCTCTCAGAGAAACTCTCTTTATAAGTAAGCTTTATGTTTAGATACGTTTTACAATAATGGTCTCATCACCAATAACTGTACATAGATAATACATCTGGTAGCATTTTCAACATGTAGAATATTTCCTCTCAGAGAAACTCTCTCTTTATAAGTAAGCTTTATGTTTAGATATACACAGTCCAGTCACATTAATGTGACCACCACGTACTTTCCACTTCAGAGTTAAATAACCAATCACAGAAGGCAGGTGGCAGCACAGTGCAGTTGAGCGTATATAAAGGTGTGTGTGGGCTTCGGAAAACATTTCAATCGTTGGCGTAATGCAGAAACGAAGCGATTTATCCGACGTCCAAAAGGGCATGATCATTGGCTTTCGGGCCAAGGGTGGAAGCATTTCCGAAACGGCTGAGTTTGTGAACTGTTCGCGTGCCGCCGTGGTAAAAGTGTACCGTGCATGGCAAAATGGGACTGTCCAAAATCAACGACGTGGCAAATGTGGTGCACCACGGGCCATAGATGACAGAGGCGAACGACGGTTGCGGAGATGCGTTCGGGCAGATAGACGGGCTACCGTTGAGCAACTGACCACTAAAATGAACCAAGGGGCTACCACAAGTGTCTCCCAAACCACTATTCAGCGAACATTGCTGCGTCTGGGCCTCCGAAGCGGACGCCTGGTTCGTGCACCTATGCTGACTGGTGTTCATCGACGACGAAGGCTAGAATTTGCACGCCAGTACAGCAGCTGGACGTCCACTGAGTGGCGACAGGTAGCGTTTTCAGATGAATCGCGTTTTATGCTCCATCGGACAGATGGACGTTGGCGTATAAGGCGTGAAACCTCTGAAAGGAACCACCCTGCAACCATTGCAGGAACGGTCCAAGCTGGAGGCGGGAGCATTATGGTCTGGGGAATGTTTTCCTGGCATTCTCTGGGTTCACTGATTATTGTGGAAGGCACGATGGATCAATACAAGTACGCATCTGTCCTTGCGGACCATGTCCACCCCTACATGCGCATTGTTTTTCCTCAGGATGATGGCATCTTCCAGCAGGACAATGCGAGGTGCCATACAGCTGCCAGTGTACGTGCGTGGTTCGAAGAGCACCAGGATGAGTTTACCGTCCTCCCCTGGCCAGCAAACTCACCTGACTTAAACCCAATCGAGCATCTGTGGGACCATCTCGATCGAGTTGTTCGCGCCATGGATCCTCAACCGCGTAATCTAGCGCAGCTGGCCACGGCATTAGAGTCGGCATGGCTCAACATCCCAGAGAAGACCTTCAGGGACCTAAGTGACTCTCTTCCTGCACGTCTCGTAGCAGTTCGCTCTGCGAAAGGTGGTTATTCTGGCTTTTGACAGATGGTCACATTAATGTGACTGGACTGTGTATTTTACAATAATGTTTTCATCACCAATAAATCAATAACTATATATAGATAATACATCTGGTAGCATTTTCAACATTGTAGAATGTTCCAGATTGGTGGAATCTACTAACTCACTCTGGTTGCCTAGCAACAACATGCTGGGTAAGAAGCAGTTTCAAGTTCCCCCAGCTTTGGTTACCTAGCAACGACCTGCTGAGTAACTGGGGCAGTTTCAAGTTTCCCCACTTTACCTCAAAAATGCTAAAAAAAAAAAATGTGGAGAGAAAACTGGATTAAACAGGAACGGTTCTAATGCTAGTTTAGAAATATTTTGGATTTTTAAAACAAAAGAATCAATAATTAACGATATCAACTGATATAAAACGCTTGTTTTTCATTTCATAGTATAAGATATTCTAACTCGGCCTTTTCCTGTTAATATATTTATTACATTTAATGTAAAGCTGAGCGATTAGGCTTAAAAATGCAGTTTTAATCAAATTATTTCTGTTCTAAAAAATTTAGAAAAGTATGATGGAATAATTGAGAATATAGTCATGTCAACTGTATTTTTGACTATTTTCAAACGACTTCTCAAAATAACTTTTCAAAAAATTTATTTCTTGTATTTTGACGTTTTCGTATTTCTACGTTGCGTTTGTATTTCAATGTTTTCGTAATTTGACGCTGCGAACATCACAGCTAATGTTACTCATGATGTTCTTACAATATTTCCACAATATTCTCGGAACATTAAAAAAAAAAAAATTTAAAATTGTTAATTTCTCATTATTACGACTATTCTTGTAGTTTGACTTTATTCTTGTAAGACTTCTTGAAATACGACTTCTAAAAAAGATGAATTTCTCATAATCACGACTTTATTCGTGTACAAAATCTCGTAATGTTACAGCTTCTCATATTTAAATTTTATTCCTTCAATTTGACTTTTTCATTTTTATATACCAAATACTCTCAGATGTTTACTATGAATTAAACGTTTAGTTTATTTCTTTACTCCACTGGTCTAACCGCTTCTTTAATCTGTGAAAACTTGTTTTAGTTACCGTTTCTGCCGGTTGTCTGTGCTCAGGAGTTTCCTCCACCTGGGCGCCGGGCTGAGTGTGGGCCTGAGCGGCTTGGCGGCGGGCTTCGCCATCGGCATCGTGGGCGACGCCGGCGTGCGGGGAACGGCCCAGCAGCCCCGGCTTTTTGTGGGCATGATCCTCATCTTGATTTTCGCCGAGGTCCTGGGTCTGTATGGGCTCATCGTCGCCCTCATCCTCTCCACGAAGTAACACGAAGCCGCTGCGCCGGTCCTTTAAAAGTTGCTGCTGGAGGGGGAAAAGTGTAAAAAAAAGAAAATATGGGGGAAATGAAATACTGGCTCCATAAATATGATCTTTTTCTCAACAATGTGTACAGTCGTGCCGATTTGATAGTCAACTTGTAAATGCGCAATGTAGTGATTTGTCTGTCTTGTGTGTGCGTGTGTTTAAAGAAAAAAAATAGAAATCGTCGGATAAAGACTCGTTTTCTCCCTCCACTTTCTTCAGAGGCGGCTCTGCTTTTCCCCACATCGACACTTTTGAGCTGTAATATTAAAATTAAAATAATAATCATGAGAATCTGTTTGTAAAAAACATGTATGGACTTGAGATTTTTGTTCTGCTGATTTTTATTTATAATGACGTGTTCATTGAATTGTTGAGATGCAGCAAAAGTCTTAATTGTCCACGATATTATACATATATAAATGCATAAATATCACTAGATTTGATGCACTGTGGGTAAACTGCGGTTAAGTGGTTGGATTTCCTCTTTTTTTTTTGATTCAGATTGCCTTTAGTCTGTCGCTGGTGGCGTGTAGCTTTATGAAAATGTCATTTTTTTTTTTGTTTTTTAAGCGTCTGTTTTCTCCTCGTAGTGCTGCTGCTGTTTGCATTTAAGATGTCGGGTCTCGCCGCTGTAATTTCCACATTCCAGCTCATTTTTCACGACTTTCTCATCTGTAGCTGTTCCTCCATTCCAGGCGCTAAAACAAAAAACCCCGCATGGGATTCAGTGGTTTCTTGCTCAGAAGATTTCATCCGGATCAAGACGCATTTAAAAATATCAGACGTGATTAGCTTTAAAGTTATGCAATTTTATTTTTTTTTAAATCTAGAGCGTATTTTCTGGAACTAGACCTGCTGTCCATCAATAATCCTGTACAAGCTCTGGATGTCAGTTTCTCAATTAAAGATTCCAACTTTTGACCGACTTCCAAACACAAATGTCTTCAGTTTCTACGTTTATTTTTCAGTTTCTTTGCTGCTTGAGCACCAAAAACAGGAAGCAGAACTGATTTCAAGGAAAAGAAACACCCAGATTATGTGATCAATAGATTTATGTGAAATATACAAGAGAAATGAGTACAATACAAATATTTGAATTCAGAATAAATCAGTCCGTTTGGAGGCTGTTGAGTAACGTTTGAGAAATTGTGCTGATGGCGCTGAATGTGGAGCTGTCAGGAAATGACTGTGCAAAGTCTTTGCCTTCCTCTATGCTGGCGCTGAGGAGCGGATCCAACGGTACCGAACCTGAAACCACAACATCCGTCAGAACCAAACCATCAGGAAACTTTAATTACATTTCAGAAACGTTTTAAGTGGCATCTTTACCAACCTGCAGAAATGAAACTAATCTACTGATCAGTGTTCATTTTGTTTAAATCACAAACTAAATATCTTAAAAATAATCTCCACTGAGTTTGAGCATGTAAGTATGTAAAATATACAGATTATTTGGTAAATTTAAAGAATAACACCTAATTATTGGTAAACAAGTCTGTTCTACGCTCTGCTTCGTACAAAATGTCTGGATGAATGAGAAACGATTGCTTGATGGAGGGTTTTCTTTTTAAAGCAACCAGTGACAAATCCAGCAACTTTTAAAAAAGGAAAAAACCTGGGAATAAATACTTTTCAAAAAACCAGCAAGAAACCAATTTCTTTTTTGTGGGAGGGCGACAGAAAAGAACTAGTTACTTTTCAGACCTGCTAGCAACAAGTTGCACAGAAACATTAAGATGGCTCTCTTAACCAATAGTTTATCTGCCAAAAAACCTGATTTGGGGTTTAGTTGCCCCTTGTGGTCAACATTCATGTTTCAACAATAAAATCTGATCAAACTTTGTTCTTCTGGAAACAGTAAAACTATAAAAACTCGTCATTTCCGTGGCAAAATGACGAGTTTTGTGTGGTTAATAATTCAGACCTTAACTATAAGCTTCTTGCTGCACCTGAACGTGATCGGCCATTTTAACAGTATAAACTTTAGACAGCAGGGTTTTTGTCGCCATCTTGTGGCTGTTAGTTGAAACTACAAGCAGCTGAGTTCTACCTGACCCACCTAGAAACACGGATCCGGTCAGTTTGGCCAGTTCTTCACCGCCACCCTTTGAGAAAATGTTGCTGCATTCCTGTAGCAAAAAGCACCATTTTATCAACACACATTCCAGCTTTTCCATATTCCAATATTTATGTGACTTCATATGTAAACTAATGATCAGAGTCATGTAATTATGGTTTATTGACCAGGATTACTTACGGAGCAGTGAGGGCAAACAAAGCCGCTCATGTTTTCTACAATTCCCAGGATCCGAACTCCGGTTTTCTTACAGAAAGTGATTTCTCTCCTCACATCCCCTGTGGACACGGCCTGCAACCAAAACATGAAGAGAAATAACATGTAAATCATTTTCAACATTCGTTTTCATCACTGGAATCCCAACAGAAAAGAAACGACTGCAAAGACCAGTGGAAACGATACGAAATAATGAAATTCTGGCTTTTTTTTTCCTATTTCATTTGTGTGAAACTCGGTTTAGTTAACCTGAGGAGTGGTGACCAAAACGGCTCCGTCCACTTTATGCTTTTTAAGGTTTTCCAGCACGGCCAAATGCTCGTCCGACGTTCCCGGCGGCGTGTCGACCAGCAGCACGTCCAGCTCCCCCCACGCTACGTCCGACACAAACTGGCCAATCAGGGCTGGCGGAAAGAGAAACACTCAGTCCAGGAACTCAGCAGCAAATCATGACACACAACAATTTGGCCTCTAATTTTATCCGTCTGTGATCCAAACCTCCCCCCCCCCCCCCCCCCAGAAATTATGTATTTTTATTCTTAATCCACCCAGAAGAAATTATTTCACTGTATTCATATTATCTGGAGGACAAAAACACATTTCAAATAAGGTAGCACACAAACTGACATATTACAAATACTGTGTGCGTAACTAGCATTTTGCTAATGCCGCCATGGTTGTCAAGAAAAATTTATTTTTGCTCTAAATTTGCCAATATTTCTCTGATTATTTTGTTGTCGAATCAAAAAATCAGATTTACTGATAAGTCTTGCAAGATGGTCATAATGCAAGACTTTAAGGAGAAAACGTGGACATGTCTGACTTTGAAACGTTGAAAACATTGTGTCTGATCTGATGGTACCGGTTTTCTTGGGGCCTCTCCACACCACGGCTTCATCCGGGTCTTCCATCAGGAAACCGATGGACATCAGAGCCAGACTCTTCTGGGCGTCTGCGTAGACTGGGACCCATCCTGAGTCGCACTGATGCACCTCCGGCCGGCCGACGCTCAGCATGCGGGGGATACTGGGCCCACAAAGGTCAACGTCAAGAATCCCAACCTGAACATCATGGAGGTTCATCAGAGCCTCAGCTTATTGATGAAAACCCAGAAACAAACAATGAACTCTGAAGATTTATAGCAAAAGCAAAGAAATCTGATTTTGAAAAGTTTTTCTTGACATTTTCTTCAATTAATTTCACATTTTCTGAGTATTTTTCTGTAATTTTTTGACTTTTCAAACTTAGAAAGTTTTATATTTAAAAAGAAATATCAGCAATTGATCTCAAAACTTTTTTAGTTTCTTTCAAGTAAATTTTGGACATTTCAAACTTAGTAATTTTCAAGTTTAAAAAAATGTTCTACTAAATGTTGGACTCTACTAGATTCCAAAATCTAGTAGAAATTTATCTCAAAATTATTTAGTTTCTTTCAAGTAAATTTTGGACATTTCAAACAGTAATTTTCAAGTTTTTTTTTTTTAAAATGTTCTACTAAATTTTGGACTCTACTAGATTCCAAAATCTAGTAGAAATTTATCTCAAAATTATTTAGTTTCTTTCAAGTAAATTTTGGACATTTCAAACTTAGTAATTTTCAAGTTTTAAAAAAAATGTTCTACTAAATGTTGGACTCTACTAGATTCCAAAATCTAGTAGAAATTTATCTCAAAATTATTTAGTTTCTTTCAAGTAAATTTTGGACATTTCAAACTTAGTAATTTTCAAGTTTTAAAAAAAATGTTCTACTAAATGTTGGACTCTACTAGATTCCAAAATCTAGTAGAAATTTATCTCAAAATTATTTAGTTTCTTTCAAGTAAATTTTGGACATTTCAAACAGTAATTTTCAAGTTTTTTTTTTTTTTAAATGTTCTACTAAATTTTGGACTCTACTAGATTCCAAAATCTAGTAGAAATTTATCTCAAAATTATTTAGTTTCTTTCAAGTAAATTTTGGACATTTCAAACAGTAATTTTCAAGTTTTTTTTTTAAATGTTCTAGTAGATTTTGGACTCTACTAGATTCCAAAATCTAGTAGCAATTGATCTCAAATTTTTTGAGTTTCTTTCAAAAAATTTGAAAGAAATTTGAAACTTAGTAATTTTCAGGTTTTTTTCTAAAATTAATTCCAGTAGATTTTGGACTCTTAAAACTCAGAAGTTCCCAGTATTTTCTACAAAATGTCAGTTTTTCCAGTTTGGATGCTCACCTTTTTGCCTGCATGCCTCAGAGCCAGCGCTAACTCTGTGGTGATAGTGCTCTTTCCAACACCTCCTTTTCCGGACAGAACCAGAACAACATGGCGAACCTGGGCCAAACTGCCCTCTAACACGAAATAAAGACACAATCAATGACAACCGCCATTAATAAACTGTATATTTAGCTGTATGACACATGTAACAAGAGTTTAACAAGTGGCTAACGAACACTAGCATGAACGTAGCTAATGAAAAACTGTCAACTTTGTAATAAGGAGAGAAACTGCTACAGAGTTAGCTTTAGCTAGCAGCTCAGTGAAGCTACATTTTAATAATGTGTTCAGTTATTGTGACAATAAACGAGCCGTAAGCAGAGATAAATCCTCAGTTATTGTTTATTGTCTTTGCATCGTCATTCATACCATTATTCTGGTCCATACTTCAGATGATGGAGCTAAAAGACGCACACGGTCGGCAGAGAAACAATAACTTCCGTTGTCGTCACGCACCAATCACATGCCGCAGAAGGGCATAAGTCCCGCCTCCTTTTGCAACGTAACCGGATGTCTTCATTACTGCGACAAGAAAATTGTATTATATTGGAAAAATATCTTGTTTGGATTTTAACAAAATGAAAAAATTAATTTGAAAAGTTTCTTTATCAATTTATTACTCATTAAGGGTAAATTTCACCTACAGAAATGTAAATTTTTGAGGAAAAAGACTGAAGTTTTTTTGATTTATATATATTTATAATTCAATTCAACTAATCAAAAAGCAGAAACAATATTATGGACTTGCAATCAACTTGAAATTTTGGATTATTTATTTTGCTAATTCACTGTGACATCTGGCACATAGATCACAATTCGTACTATTTTCTTTATGCAAGATTATTTCGATTGTCATTTTCTTGTCACTATTATGTTGCCAGTGGCAATTAAATTTGTCTTGTTTTTGTTTTTTTCTAATATGTACACAGCACAGTTGTGTATTGTTGTTTACAAGAAATAAAGTTTATATATAAAAACAAAATTATTGTATGGTTATTTTTGTTCCTTGATGAATTTTTGCTTGTCATTTTATTTTGACTTATTTTTTAATGACAACATTAAAGCAGTTAGAATGTACTTTGACTTGTAATGTTATAATTACGAGATAAAAATACGAGATCAAAAATACTTTATTGAGCCCAAAGGGAAAATAAATAAACATACAATTAAAAAATCATAATTCTGACATAAACCTCATAATTATAAGATAAATAGTTGCATTTTGGGTGTAACAACATCAGATTAAGTTTTGAAAGTGTTCAAAATAGATATCATTTAGATATGAAGACACAGGAGCTCATTTTATGTTTATAATCCCTTAATATTGATGAAATTATTGGAAAAATGTCCTGCAATAGGTAAAATAATCTGCCAGTGGAACATTTCCATCAATATTAAGGAGATATTTATTTAAAACAAGCTTCTGTATCTTCCTGGAAAGTTAATTTTGTCTTATTTAAATGTACTAATATATTTGCACTAGAAACTAAAGCAAAACTACTTGGTAAGATTTTTTTGTCCGGTTATTTTGCTTGTTTTATTCGCCTAAAGTGCTCAGGTGAACATTCATCACTCTACTATGAGAATAAAGCTGTAGTATTATTTTATTCTCATAATGTAATTTTACTTTTAGTGTGGTCCTAGTACAGCGTTGTGTAAAAATTTCATGTTAAGTGAAAAAACTAGTACGCTTTAAAATCAATGTTAAGAAATGAATAACTTAAAACAAACTCCTGTATCTTACTAGAGTTACTTGGCTATAAAAGTAGATTTAAAAAAAATCTTTGGTAAGATTTTGTGTTTTTGCAGTGTAACTTTGATCTGTACTGTATATAATTGTAGAAAAGCAGCAAACCAAACTAAAATAGTATGTAAATAGTAGTAAATAATATGCCAGCGGAACTATCCTGGATTGCTAGGCAACAGGCTGGGCTCGGCTGGCGTTGCTAGGTAACGGCGCCAGTGGAACTAGAACTTTTTCACCAATATTAAGGAATTATTGACTTAGAACAAGCTGCTATATTTTGCTAGGTTACTTGGCTAAAAAGTAGATTAAAAAAATTTCTTGATAAAATTTTGTGTTTTTGCCGTGTTAACTTTGATCTGTACCGTATATAATTGTAGAAAAGCAGCAAACCAAACTAAAATAGTATGTAAATAGTAAATAATCTGCCAGCGGAACTAGCCTGGGTTGCTAGGCAACAGGCTGGGCTCGGCTGGCGTTGCTAGGTAACGGCGCCAGAGGAACTAGAACTTTTTCACCAATATTAAGGAATTATTGGCTTAGAACAAGCTGCTATATTTTGCTATAGTTATTTGAAACTAAAATAAGAAACTAAATACGAAAAATAAAGATTTTGTGTTGATTATTATGCTAGTTTTGCTAATTATGCTAGTTTCCTCCAGCAGCCGTCACATGACGAGCCCTGAATCAGCTGCAGATCAGACTCAGAGGAAACCAAGAAGGAAAAGAAGGAGTCCAGGCGTCTAACGGACAGTAACTCCTCCTCTGCCTGGTTCTGATCCAATAGGAGCGCGGTGGGGGTTCTGTTTACTCCTGTCCTGCAGAAAGTGGGACAGACTGAAGGCTGCAGCTGTCACAGCGACAGGGATCCACATGAGCCTCTGCAGCACAACATTCAGGGAGACCTTCGTAAGGTAGGAACAAGACCTGTATGGAAGTATTTTGGTTATTTAACCACAGGAGTTAAAAATCTGGAGTTTATAGGTCAGAAACAGCAGATCAGAGTTTGCTGAAGAGAACTGGAGCTTGGCAGCTGATGGCGTTTAGTTTGAAATAGAGGAACTAAAGCAAGAAAAACAAATGAACACGTCACACCAGGGGTCAACAAGTTTGGCTTTTCCATCATGAGAGGTTGGCAGAAAACCCAAAAATTATATTTAAGTCAGAGCAGCACTGCTGCAACTTGTTTCTACTCAAGTAAAACTCAAAAAATGACTAAAGTGAGAATAAAAAGGTATTTGGTAAAAGGTCTGAGTAGCTCATGAAATTATCAATCACTTAATGTTCAGGATCTGCATAACCAAGTGGACCAAAATATTAAGTTTAGTGAAAATTTGTATTATTTTAAGAACCAAAATGACAATAATTCATATAAGTAACAAAAAATAACATCAGGCAAAACAAAAATGTTTCCAAATCGGTTTCAATAAAAACGTTGGCAGAAACTGCAGGTGTGTGTCTGAGCCTGGTGGATTTAAAACGTCTGTTTCTCATTCAGTCGTTAGAAAATACAGAAGTTTTACTCAAATAAGGGAAACGATACTTCAGAACAAAATTACTCAACGTTCAGCAAGTAAAAATAATCCAAAAAGTAAATTAAAGAAAATAAATTAGTCAGGTAAATGAGTAAATGTAGCTATTACCGCCCAACTCTGTCCATCTCAGGTGGAAAGTTTTTGAGCAAAATCATTAAACATTATATTTTAAACTGCAGTATTCTAGTTGAGGAAAACATGTCAAAACTTTTAGTGAAAGGCCGACTTCACTGAAAATTTTATTTATGTTTTTAATATTGGTGTTGTTATATGTGCCATATAAAATTGGTGTTTTTACAGAAAGTGAGACAAACAGAATAAATTTGTTCAATCAAGCCCAAAAAGAATTTGAAAACTAAATTAAATTAATTTTAACACAGAGTTTTTGGATTGTTAAAAAGAAAATCAGAGAACTTTACTTACCTGATTTTATTTGAATCTTTCTACACAGTAAAAATGCCAGTGTTGAATTAACACCCAAAAGTGTCTATATGTGTCCAAGTCAGCAGGTGTTAAATTCAACACTACAGAGTGTCACATTAACATTTACAACAGTGTTAGTGTTAAAATATATTAAAACTAACACCAGTGTAGTGTTGATCACAAAACATAATGTGGTGTTAAAAAAAGTAAATAATTGACCCACAAGGTGTCAATATCAATCAAATCCAGTGGAAAATATTCAAAACACACAGAAATGGAAAGTTTAACTTTTCTTAAACCCATTTCAGTTTTATAGACCAAAGTTAACTTAACAAAAAAATGGGTGTCAATCTTTTAACACTTTCAAAAGTGTTACTTTAACACCAGCTGACTTGGACACATACAGACACTTTTGGGTGTTAATTCAACACCAGCATTTTTACTATGCAGGGCTGTTTCTTAGTGCGGTGGTTGTTGTTGCCTTTTGGCTGTGCAGCGTAAACATCGTCGTTCTGCGGTTTCGGAGTGGATCCGCCTGAGTCAGGCTGTCCTGACTCAGACCTCCAGATGCCGGCTTAGTATTTAGGGTAAGGCCCAATTAAAGGGAGACCTGCTCTAGACTGACTAATCTAAATTAACTGCAATCGTCTCCTGCACCTACTTGGACAGGAAGCGACCAGCTGCTGCTCAGGTCTGGCGTCAACACGCCATCAGGTCCAGGCCACAACGCAACGCAACGCAAAGCCGTGCTGCAAAAACACAACGTCTCACTCCGTTAGATTATCTGGTTTTTATCTTAGTACACCTGAAATAAGACTAAACTAACTTACAAGGAGGTTTTCAGCAAAAAAATAGGAGCTGGTTTTTAGTGAATAATTCCTTCATATTGATGAAAAATGTGTTTGTTCATCAATATATTATGAATTTTCACCTATATGAGAAAAATACGACGGAGCATTAGGGCCATACTGAGAAAAATTTAAAAAATCAACTTACAAGACTAAATCTGTATGAGAACAAAGTCATAATAATCATGTGACAATAAAGTCAAAATATTATGAGAATAAAGTCGCAATAAAGTCGCAATATTACTGTTGTAATATTATTTTACAAATTTACTTAATTCTCAGCCATAGAAAAATATTTTGCTATAAATAGAATAATTTGCCAATGGAATTAGTACTTTTTAATCAATATTAAGGAATTATTTACTCAAAATAATCTACTGTGGCGGATACAATGTATATATTTCAGACCAGAATGTATGCTTTTATTTTGAAGGAGAGAAGGTGAGGTGTGAAGTCACCAACAGTTGTTATTCATTCGATCTTTGGTTTTTGTTCGAAGACATTGAGAATTAAACAAGACTCAAATGTTTTTTGTCTTTTTCTGCTGACTTCCACACTACTATGTTTTGTTGAAAAGTCACTTGTGAGTTAGTTTTGTCTTATTTTAAATGTATACATTTATTTGCACTAAACTGAACTTGGTAAGGTTTTGTGTTTTTGCAGTTATAAGTCATAAAAGCAGCAGTAGGAGCTGATCACTTGAAACAAATAATTTCAGGAATTATTGAAATCTTAAAGTTTCTTTTATTTTAGAGTTAAAAACACAGTAGTTGTCTGTTTGTGGTGATTGAATAATGAAAACTGTGACTGATTCAGAGATCCGCATCATTTCGGCACATCCAAATGATTTCCGACGTCACAATTTGAGTTTTTGTCTTTGTTAGAGTCACCAGCACATAAACACAGTCATTCACAGAGAAATGAGACTTTTTCAGTGTATTTCATCTTGTTGCGAACTGGACCGCAGGTTCTTGAACTGCGTTTGGTTTTGACGCAAAAACTGTCGAGTTTCCATCACAGATGAGAGAAAAACCATCAATGTTCCGCTAATGTCGAAAAAAATAAACTTTCGTAATTGGTGTGTTTCCATTAAATAAGATGCGCAATTAAAATCACACTTGAATACGTTTGTTTACGCGATACGTCACTAAAGAGCATGGCGCCATCTTCCTCCAACTACTTCCTGTCCCGTTCTTCTTCGTGGTTTGCACCAACTCCCAACATCTGGTTCCTTATCTTGTGATTTGAAAAAATGTTTTTATCGCAGTTTTGTTAAATAATCTGACAGAATAAAAAACACCCTAAACATTTAATGTAAAACTTATTGTTAGTTTTCTAAATGTCAAATGGCGCAAATGGAAACGCCTCCGTTTTAAAGAGACAGCGTGAAACGGATGCGTCTCCAAGTCCAGTTTCTGCATAAACGTGTAATTTTGGCTGCGTTCACACTGCAGCCTGAAGTGACCCAATTCCGATTTTTTGGCAATTCAGATTTTTTTGCCGGTCCGTTCACACTGCCCGTAAATGGACCTGTATGTGATCTGCAGTGTAAACGGACAAACGACCTGAAAGTGTCCCGCATGTGCAGTAGAGGGCGCTATAGCGTCAGCGTTCTCAGTGATCTGCCAACCGCCATAGAAGAAGAAGAAGAGCTCAGAGTTTGAGGAAGTAAACATGGAGGCTAAAGGTGGAGCTTAGCTACATATTTGAAGTTGTTGTCCAACCGGAGCAACATATTAACAACTTAATCCTCATATAGTCATCATGGTTGTTGTTTTTCTTCCCGTATCAGGACACAGAATAGTGAGATTTGTTGAGAATCAGTGACGTTCAGCTCGGATGAATGAGACCTGAACGTTATGGTCGCATTTGAATCGGATCCGTATCGGATATGGGTCACATTCTAAAAGAATCCGACCTGAGCTGTTCACACTGCCATGAAAAGATCGGATACAGGTCGTATTACGTCAGAAACATCAGAATTGGGTCACTTCAGGCTGCAGTGTGAACGCAGCCTAAAACGATCACAAGTTCTGGTTCCCAGAAATGGACGTGTTTTGATCCCAAATGTGTGAATTATATTTCCCTGTTATCTTGTTAAGAGTTGCATTTATTCATATTTTTTTTGTTTAATTATTTCAAACTGTAGGACTTTTATCACTTCGTTCATGTAAAGCAGAAAACGTTCAAAAAACTTTGGTCCAATTTAAAATCCAGGAAAAGGAAATCTGATAGTTTAGATACCGAACCGAGTGATGAGGTTTCTTTTTATATATACATTTTGTGAAATACATGCAAACTGTGATTTAAAATGATCTATTATTAGCATTTTTAAAATTCCTTTTAAACGTTTATTTGCACTCTAAAAAGTGTTTATGGACTTATTTACATTAATTTAACTTAATCCTTTTGCTTTTGCTATGCCAACTTACTTGTTTGTGTTCATTTAACTCAAAACTTACACTAAAAAGTTGAACCAACTTAATTGAATTGCTTCCATAGGTAACAAGCAATTCAATTAAGTTTATCCAACTTAATTTATTAAGTTTAACCAATTCAATATATTATAATCATCCAACTTATTATCCATAAACCTAACTTGTTACCCATAGAAGCAATTCAATTAAGTTGGTTCAACTTTTTCTTTTTAGAGTGACACACCAAGTCAAATCAAATAACTGCCTAATTTAGAAATGTTCAACACTTAATCTCTGGAGTTTTATTATTATTATTATTATTATTATTATTATTATTATTTCTAGATATTTTGTGTTTAATTCTAGTTATAAAATGTTAATTTAAGAGAATCAAGTCCAAGTATTTGTAAGTATTGATTAAATGTTTGCTGAGATTTATATAAAAAAGTGAAATAGTCCTGCTTGAAAACAACATCCTTAAAAAATACCTTTTGTAAAATTATTGTGATTTATTGACAAAATATTCACTTGGTTGGGTTTTACTTTCTGTTTTCATTCCTCATACATCATGAAATAACAGCAAAACTCAAAATCTTACCAAGTATTTTAGATCTAGTTTCTGGAACAAATATATTACTGCAGCAGAAATAAGATAAAAACTTTATCAATAAGGAGGAGCTGGAGCTAATCAGTAATCACTTAATATTGATTTTAATAAAGCGTTTTAAATTTTAAAATTATTTCAATAGTTATAAGGGAAACAATCTGCCGATAGAACTAATGTTTATTTTAAATATTATTAATTACTGGCTTAAAACAAGCTCCAGAAACCAGAACAAAACTATTTTGTGTTGTGTTTTTTTTAAGTCCATTCATAATTTATGGGGATTAAAAACAAACAATAAAACCAAACCAGGTGGATATTTTGTCACTAAATATCCGTAATGTTACAAAAAGTGATGGAAAAGTTGTAATTTTTAGCAGGAACCGTAATATCAGTGTTTTGTTTTAAAATCCAACATTTCCAGGCGTCTCTTTGGCTAAACATAAATATTCGTCCTGTTGCTAAACAGGAGAAGGAGCCTGGATCCTTTAGGACGTGTTGCAGCTGCATGCTGACTGCAGGACAGGCGGCGCTGGTGACCTATTTAGAGCCGCCAGACACTTCAGGCGTCGTTCTTCTTCAAATCCCATCCGTGCAACACCGATTTAGGTGGAGATATGAAAAAAAAAGAGAGTTTCTGCCAAAAGTCAGACATTTTGAGACAAAGATGAGAAAGTTTAGAGAAAAATTAGGACATTTCTGAGTTTTAAAAGTCAAAAACTTCAGGTTTTGAAATGTATCTTATAATTTTTGTAGAAAAAAAAAAGTTTCTTAGATTCAAGTAAAAAAAAAATCAGACTTTAAAAAAACGTTTTTTCCAGTAAATTTTCAAGTGTTTTTTATACATTTTTGACTTTAGAAAATGTTACATTTCAGTCTCAAAATCTTAGATTTTCTTGCAAGCAAAATGTTAACTTTCCAAACTCAGAAAATTCCACGTTTTTCAAGAAACCTCTGAGATTAACGCCAAAATCTCAGATTTTTTTCTAGCAAGATTTTGATTTTTCAAACTCAGAAATTTCCACGTTTTTTCTTGAACATTTCTGAGATTGATCTCAAAATTTCAATGTTTTTCTAGCCTTTTTGGACTTTACAAACTCACAAATGTAATAGTTTTTTAATTAAACTTACTATTTCCTGGCAGAAATTCCCTTCTTTTTCTCCCGTGCCTGCAGTGGCCATAACAGGCCGTTATATCTAAGTTAGATCTCAGTAAAACCCAAACATTGACTCAGTCCTGGTTCGGTGGAGCTCTGCTGCAGAGGCCCAGTCTGTGGCGTGTCAGCAGGTCAGAGGTGACACGGCGTCCAGCTCGGTCGCCAGCTGGTCCTCAGGTTTTATGTTGGCCTTCTGCAGAGCCGCCATGCTGAGAAGAAGCCGGAGCGGCAAAACGCGACATGTGGCCTGGAGCGAAACCCGGCAGGACGCAGATGTCATGGCAGCCGGCGACAGGGAGGAGTGGGACAGCCAATCAGTGACTCAGGTGAGGCAGCCGAGGAAAACGTGCGACATAGGCAACATTTCTTTAAGCTTTTACATTATTTGGATTTGAAAAATATGAAATAAAGCAGACTGGTGGCCACACTTCTGCTTCACTGGGTAGTAACTAGTTATATTTATTTAATTACATGAGTAACTAAAAAAAAACTTCTAGGAGTATTTTTATTGTGCTGTACTTTTTACCTTTACTTGAGTAATTTTATTTTGAAATATCTCTACTTTTTACCTTTACTTGAGTAATTTTATTTTGAAGTATCTCTACTTTTTAGTTTTACTTGAGTAATTTTATTTTGAAGTATCTCTACTTTTTGGTTTACTTGAGTAATTTTATTTTGAAGTATCTACTTTTTTACTTTTACTTGAGTAATTTTATTTTGAAGTATCTCTACTTTTACCTTTACTTGAGTAATTTTATTTTGAAGTATCTACTTTTTTACTTTTACTTGAGTAATTTTATTTTGAAGTATCTCTACTTTTTACTTTTACCTGAGTAATTTTATTTTGAAATATCTCTACTTTTTACTTTTACTTGGGTAATTTTATTTTGAAGTATCTCTACTTTTTGGTTTACTTGAGTAATTTTATTTTCAAGTATCTCTACTTTTTACTTTTGAGTAATTTTATTTTGAAGTATCTACTTTTTTACTTTTACTTGAGTAATTTTATTTTGAAGTATCTCTACTTTTTACTTGTACTTGAGTAATTTTATTTTGAAATATCTCTACTTTTTACTTTTACCTGAGTAATTCTATTTCGAAGTATCTCTACTTTTTACTTGTACTTGAGTAATTTTATTTTGAAATACCTCTACTTTTTACTTGTACTTGAGTAATTTTATTCTGAAATATCTCTACGTTTTACTTTTACTTGGGTAATTTTATTTTGAAGTATCCACTTTTTGGTTTACTTGAGTAATTTTATTTTGAAGTATCTCTACTTTTTACTTTTACTTGAGTAATTTTATTTTGAAGTATCTACTTTTTGGTTTACTTGAGTAATTTTATTTTGAAGTATCTCTACTCTTTTACTCTTACTTGAGTAAAATGTCTGAATTTTCCTCTCACTGAATGAAAACAAACATGTTCTGACTAAAACCTCACCAGACACAGAGACACACCTGCAGGTGTGTCTCTGTGTCTAAATGCCGTTTAAAATGCCGTGGTTCTGTTTTGGGTTTTGGACCCGGAGCCTCCAGGGACACAACAAACCTGTTTTCTGGATTCCTGCCTGTTGGCGAAATCACAAAACTGCTGAATGCAGGCCTGAATCTGCTCTGCTGGGACCTCCAGACTCACATCGTGATGTTTGCTTCTCTCCAGATCGGAGACCTGGACTCTGACATGGATCAGCTGGTCGGAACCGGAGTCGGTTCTGAGGTTGTGGTTCTGCCCTTCGCTGCGCCGGGGAAGCGGGACTCGTTCTCCATCTGTGAGCCGCAGGAGGAGCTGAACCCGAGTTTGTGGGCCGCTGACGACAGGGAGGAGGACCAGGGTGAGCCGCACCGCAGAAAACCAGCACTGAGCTTGTAAACAAAGCTGGAAACGCCGAAAATTCACACAAAACTCATGATTTATTCAGCTAAATGCGTTTTTACTCAGAATATCTCACTCCAGCTGTCTGTTTATATGCTAACATAAATGGATTTGGAGAATTTCACTCCTTTGGTTCAGGACGATCACCAGGTGCGGAAGTATGGGGGGGACATGGGGGGCCGCTCCCCACCCCCCACCCCCCCGAGCCGGGCCGGATGGGGATCCGGGTCTGGAGGTGCAAGGAGGGGAGGGATGGTTTCAAGTCGCTTAAATGTCTGATTATAGACGGAGAAAGTGGCCCTCGCCTGTTGAAAAAGGTGTATTTAATGTTAAAGTTACTGTCCCCAATGGAATATATACTAGTCAGTCCCAATGACTTTTCACTCACGGTTTAGCCGACATGCAATCAAGACAAACGCGGCAAAAATGCACAGATATTTTGAGACTATTTTCACTCCATAAAATACAATCCTTATTGAATCTTGCGCTTTCTTCTCATTAATGTAACACATTTGTGTCTTAAATAATTCGTAGACCTCTGTTGTCGTGGAGCTCTGGTTTTGAGAACTCGTAGATTAAACCTTCTTCTTCTTCTTCTTCTTCTCCTTCTTCTTCTGCTCAGTTTTTGACTGGGTTTGGGACGAGCGCTGCAAGTCGTCCGGCGCCTCCCTGAGCTGCGGCGCCCGGAAGGTGAGCTTCCACTCGGACTACAGCTGCGGCACGGCGGCCATCCGCGGCAGCCGGGAGCTTTCAGAGGGCCAGCACTACTGGGAGGTGAAGATGACCTCTCCCGTCTACGGAACCGACATGGTCAGTTTCTTTAAGTCGGTTAAAATAGGAACCTAGGTCGTGTATGGACCCAATCCTGCCCCGTTTCCCTACTGGAGGGAAAAAACTGATATTTAAAATGTAAATAAACGCAGGGCTTTGCTACTAATTTTCTACCCTATTAACCTAAGTAACAAGGTGGGGAAAGACTTTTAACTAAGAAAAAAAAGCGAGGGAAGTAGCTCAGTTATGTTAGCTTGACTATGACAACCGTAACATGTAGATGTGATGTGGAATTAGTTGCTTTGGTTCAGTTGACCAAGGCTGCGTTCACACTGCAGCCTGAAGTGACTCAATTCTGATTTTTTGGCAATTCCTATGTTTTTGCCGGTCCGTTCACACTGCCAGTAAATGGACCTGTATGTGTTCTGCAGTGTGAACAGGAAAACGACCTGAAAGTGTCCCGCATGCGCAGTAGAGGGCGCTATAGCGTCAGCGTTCTCAGTGATCTGCCAACCGCCATAGAAGAAGAAGAAGAGCTCAGTGTTTGTGGAAGTAAACATGGAGGCTAACGGTGGAGCTTAGCTACATATTTGAAGTTGTTGTCCAACCGGACCAACATATTAACAACTTAATCCTCATATAGTCCATCATGGTTGTTGTTTTTCTTCCCGTATCAGGACACAGAATAGTGAGATTTGTTGAGAATCAGTGACGTTCAGTTCAGATGAATGAGACCTGGAGGTTATGGTCGCATTTGAATCGGATCCGTATCGGATATGGGTCACATTCTAAAAGAATCCGACCTGAGCTGTTCACACTGCCATGAAAAGATCGGATACAGGTCGCATTACGTCAAAAACATCAGAATCGGGTCACTTCAGGCTGCAGTGTGAACACAGCCTAACACAAAAACTCTGACAGATCATCACTACTGCAGGTGTTTAAATTAGCTAATTAACCACCGCTGTGTTAGCTTAGCTAATAGCAGGGTAGCTAAGCTACCACAGCAATCAGTTAATAATAATATTAGGTATTATTAGATGATCTGTTGACACAAAATCCCAATAATGTGACTCCATATGAAAACCTTTGCAAGACGCTGAATACTGATTGATCTTCTGTCTGCTCTCTGCAGATGGTCGGGGTCGGAACCTCTGAGGTGAACCTGGATAAGTTCAAGTTCAGCTTTGGCAGCCTGCTGGGCCACGATGAGGACAGCTGGGGCCTCTCATACACAGGTTGGACCTCTTCCTGTTGCAATGTCTGAATTTTTACCTGTACAAGCCGCTTTTAACCCAATAACGATGTTTGTTTGAAGGTCTGCTCCAACACAAAGGAGACAAAGTGAAGTTCTCCCCTCGGTTCGGTCAAGGCTCGGTCATAGGAGTTCACCTGGACACCTGGCACGGCACTTTGACCTTCTACAAGAATCGGCACTGCATAGGTAACGGTTGAAGAAAGCAGCCATTGTAGCTCTGATTTAAGGTTTAAATGGCATAAATAACAGAGGACGGGCTGCTGCTGAAGCAAAATGGTTCCCGTCTTTAAGAAACTGAAATATGAACCAAGATCAAATGCGGGGTTCCTCAAGGCCGGTTAGTCGGGCCACTTTTATTCAGTATATCAGAGACACCATCCCAGACTCGTTAAGAACTGCAGCATGTCTTAACGATATGCAGAGCCGGCCCAAAGCGTAAGCAAAGGGTGTTAAAATGCTTGAATCTGAAGAAGGTCTACAGATCTAGAGCTTTAATATTTGTTTACTGAGAAATCTATCAGGTTTCATTCAACTGCTCCAGCAGTGGTGAGCACCGCCAATGCTAACATTGTTACAATATATTATTAACTAAAAATGCATTTTTACCTACACATGCTATAAAGTTACAAAGTTACTTAAAACACATATTACTGCCCCTATAAATGAATTGGAAAATTTAATTTGTAAAAGTGCAAAAAATAATCTTTTTAGCTTGATTGTTCTGTTAGCATAGCTGCCTTAAAGTTATCGTTTACTTCGGTTTGTTGAAGTATCTCTACTTTTTACTTTTACTTGAGTAATTTTATTTCGAAGTATCTACTTTTTACTTTTACTTGAGTAATTTTATTTTGAAGTATCTACTTTTTACTTTTACTTGAGTAATTTCATTTTGAAGTATCTCAACTTTTTACTTTTACTTGAGTAATTTTATTTTTAGGTATCTATTTTTTACTTTTACTTGAGTAATTTTATTTTGAAGTATCTCTACTTTTTACTTGTACTTGAGTAATTTTATTTTGAAATATCTCTACTTTTTACTTTTACTTGAGTAATTTTATTTTGAAGTATCTCTACTTTTTACTTTTACTTGAGTAATTTTATTTTGAAGTATCTCGACTTTTTACTTGTACTTGAGTAATTTTATTTTGAAGTATCGCTACTTTTTACTTTTACTCGAGTAATTTATTTTGAAGTATCTCGACTTTTTACTTTTACTTGAGTAATTTTATTTTGAAATATCTCTACTTTTTACTTTTACTTGAGTAATTTTATTTCGAAGTATCTCTACTTTTTACTTTTACTCGAGTAATTTTATTTTTGAAGTATCTCGACTTTTTACTTTTACTGGAGTAATTTATTTTGAAGTATCTCGACTTTTTACTTTTACTGGACTAATTTTATTTTGAAATATCTCTACTTTTTACTTTTACTTGAGTAATTTTATTTCGAAGTATCTCTACTTTTTACTTTTACTTGAGTAATTTTATTTTGAAGTATCTCTACTTTTTACTTTTACTGGAGTAATTTATTTTGATGTATCTCGACTTTTTACTTTTACTTGAGTAATTTTATTTCAAAGTATCTCTACTTTTTACTTTTACTTGAGTAATTTTATTTTTAGGTATCTACTTTTTACTTCGGTAGTTCCAGTTTTTGCTGTGTTTCTGCATAACTCATGAAGCTAAACCGATAAATGCCTTGCTACCAGGTGTGGCTGCTACCAGGCTGCAGAGCAAGAAGTTCTACCCCATGGTTTGCTCCACGGCGGCTAAGAGCAGCATGAAGGTGGTGTGCGCCTGCTTCGCGCCGACCTCCCTGCAGTACCTCTGCTGCGCCCGGCTGCGCCAGATGTTGCCCGGTTGCTCCGACGTGGTCGACGCGTTGCAGCTGCCGCCGGGTCTGCGCACCGTCCTGCAGAGTCAACTGGACTGGGTGTTCGCCCTCAGCAGCGGCCCGGACCCGTCCGAGGACGACGGCTGCACGCAGACGAGCGCGCCCTCCAGCCCAAGTGCCTGCGCCGAGCCGGCGCCTCGGGATCGGCCCGCAGCGTGCCGCTGTCCGCCGACTCCGCCGAGCAGCGACTACGACAGCTGCTGCTCCGACCCGGAGGATTATCAGTGCAAACGATGCCGCTGGACGTGACCCGCCTGCCGTTTGTGCTGCAAAGCTTATTCTACTTCTGCCATGTCACATTTCACTGCACTGCAAAAAAAAAAAAACACAAAATAAGTATTTTTTGGTCGATTTTCTACTGCAAATATCTTAGTACACTTGAAATGATTAAAACTACCTTACAAGTGACTTTTCAGTAAAATACAAGAACTTGTTTTAATATGTCAATAATTTGTTAGTATTGATGAATAATTACTAGTTCCTCTGGCAGATAAATTAACTTGTAACCGGAAAAAAGTCTTGTTGGTAGTGAAATAATCTGCCAGTGGGACTAGAACTGGGTTGCTAGGTAACGACTGGGCCTGGCTGAGGTTGCTAGGTAATGACTGGGGTTGCTAGGTAACGACTAGGCTTGGCTGGGGTTGCTAGGAAACGACTGGGCTTGGCCGGGGTTGCTAGGTAACGACTGGGCTTGACTGGGGTTGCTTGGTAACGTCTGGGCTTGGTTGGGGTTGCTAGGTAACAACTGGGGTTGCTAGGTAACGACTGGGCTTCGCTGGGGTTGGCTGAGGTTGCTAGGTAACTACTGGGCTTGGTTGGGGTTGCTAGGTAACAACTGAGGTTGCTAGGTAACGACTGGGCTTAGCTGAGGTTGCTAGGTAACGACTGGGCTTGGCTGCGGTTGCTAGGTAACGACTGGGCTTTACTGGGGTTGCTAGGTAACGGTGCCTGTGGAACTCGAACATTTTCATCAATATTAAGGAATCACTGACTTAAAATAAGCTCCTAAACTTTGCTGTAAAGTTCACTGTAAGTGAGTTTTGTCTTATTTCAAATGTACTAAGGCATTTACACTATAAACTGGACCACAAATGCTTTGTAATATTTTGTGTTTTTGCAGTGACCTACCAAAAACTGACAATTTTTGGTGTAGTTTTTAGTGCAAATATCTTAGCGCATTTAAAAGAAGACAAAACTAAAATAAATGTAACTTTTCAGCAATATAGCAGCTTGTTTTTGTCAGTAATTCCTTAATATTGGTGGAAAACGTTCCACTGCCAGATCATTTAACGTGTAACAAAACATTTTTCCTATGACATAGGTAAAATAATCTGCCAGTTAAACTTTCAGTTTTTCATCAATATTAAGGAATTATTGACTTATTAAAACAAACTCCTATATCTTGCTGAAAAGTTGTTTTATTTCAAGTGTACTGAGATATTTGCAGTAGGAACTAGACCAAAAATACTTGATAGCACTTTGTTTTTTGCATTGATGTTTAAAAGCAACAATAGGCCCGTCACCACAATAAATTTTGCTAGATGCTAAATTGTCTCAGAAGTTATTGCGATAAACAATAATATTGTGTTTCAAGACCATTTTTAAGTAACATAATGCCAAAAATAATGCAAGAACACATTCTCAAAGTTCAGTAAACTTTAAATTCTGATAAACATTTAACACTGGAACTGGAAGACATTTTAAATATGCAAAATAAATAAACAAAAAAAACAAATAAACTGAATTATCAAGTTCCTGTAAACAAAATTGTCCTTAAAAAGATTCTAGTTGAGACTTAAACACCAGACTGAAGACTTTTATCAGCCAGAAAGAGAGAAAAGAAAAAAATATTCTAAGTGGAAATTATGGAGTTTAATTTATCATGCGATTGATTTATTGTTTATTGCAGCAGGCCTAACCATCGGCTCCTGTTTCTCTTTATTGGAACATCCTGTTTTAGCCAGTTTGTATTTTTCTTTAGATGTTATTTTTTATCTTTAAGATGCCACAGCTAATGCCTTTGGAAAAGGCAGGGTGGATTTGAAAAAGCAAACCAGGAAACTTGTTGGTTATTCTCAGGGATAGACTGTTTATAATACTGTAAAAGTCTTTTTATAAGTGTCTTTTTTATCTGTCTTTAAACTGAATATCAGATGAAAATGTGCTGATACTGTTTTTCTATTTATTGCTAAACATCTGATTGTGAAATTTCTTACAGTCCTGTAAAAAATAAACAAAAAATTATGAAGTTTGTTTATGGTTTCAGTTTTTATTCACCAAGTTTTTGAACCTCTCGAAGTTTTTCAAATGTTTTTTATGGTACAATTAGTTACTGGGATTTATGTCACACAGAGGTTAGTAATTGTAAAATGGAGGCCATCATTGCTGTTTATTCACAAAACAGCTGCAGATATACTGGAGATAAATTTACACCAACCACTTCAGATTTGTGTATGTAAAAAAAAAAAAATTACATTTCATATTTGAAGTGTAACTCCGCCCCCAAAATACTTTGTAAATCCCCCAAAGTGGGCGGAGCCAATAGACGCGTGGGGCGGGGGGAGTGGGGGGGTGGCTAATCGAGTCTGGAGGGGATGAGTGACTAGATATCAATGGACCTTACCACAGCAGCCGCTTTTCATTGGCTAATGCCCATTTTACGTCACAGTGGGTTACGGTCTCACAAACTCAGGCTAATGTACATTGTGGACTAGCAGACCGACTGAATGTTTTAGCATCAGGACTCTAAAACAATGGTTCTCCACCATCAGTGGGGAATCTGTACAGTGATGTCTTGTTTTTTCTGAAACAGAAAGTCTTGCTTGGATCAAAGCTTGTTCACGACGCATTTGCAGCTCAACCATTGTAGGATCAATAAGAACAAAGGATTGTCTGCTTGTCTAAGTATTATTGCTTTGCTTTCTTTGTGTTTAGTGAATGAAGGTCAATATTAAACACATCCATTATGAAAACCTTTTAGCCAAGTACAGCATAATGGCAGCACTGATACAACTTCTACACCTTGAATATGTCTGTTACAGCCTTACGTTAGCTGAACAGATCAATATACAATGTGTACCGTATCTGAAATACATTAAAGATTTTATTTCACCTAAAATGGCTTTTTACTAAACTGTAATTGTGTTAGCTACGCTAATCGTGTTAGCCACCGATTAGCGTGTCTATCAGGTCTAGACACATTCAACCCCTCAAAACCATGAATGTCCGACTTACCCAGCCTTGCAAGAACAACAGGCCTCAGTGATTTTGACCACAGCTATATTTATGCTGAGGATCTGCTGTGTTCCTCATTGACCGCTAGCATTTAGCTGTGACGCCACTATGTTGGAGGCATCGTGGCTCAAACACCTTGATGTCGTCCAGAAAAGATGACATGAACTTGTTGGTTCCCCTGTTCATTGTCGTGGCTGATATTTTGTGAAAATCCGGCAGAAATGCTAAACTAATCGCCTCAGAAATCCTCTGCAGAGAGTCGGTTGGAATGAAAAATATAGTTTAGACGTAGGAGCTCAGCTGTTAATGTGAGACATGTAGTCAGTGGGACTTTTGAGCGGAGCTTGGTAAGGTCCATTGAACCAAATCTACATTACCATTAGGTGGTAAAACTCACAAAAGGACTCATTTAGACAGTTTATTAGAAGAAAGGGCTGAGCTGGGAGTTAGTTACTGCTTTGTTTTGGTTCATCACAAAAAGAGGTAAAAAAGTTAAAGGAAATAAAAATCCTTGTATATTTTTAACGTTTTTTTTCTTCTCTTCTAATTGTGAACTTTTAAAAAAGATTCAAATCCAAGCAGAAAACTTCTGTTTTAGCCCCTTTTATTTCATAATTTACATGTGAACTTGCATATTATGGAGGTGTTTGGAAATCCAGCTCGTTTTCATTCTTTATTAAAATAGACATCATTTATTTACATACATTATTAGTGTTACTTTTCTACAAGTGTGTCTTAAGGCCATAGAAAAGTCCAAATTTGCTTGGAAAAGAATTCAGAAATTTTGAGATTAATGTAAAATAAAAATTAGAACAACTTTTTGACTTTTAAAACTCAAACATTTCCCAGTTTTTTTTCTTTGAAAATTGTGAGATTAAAGATAAGATTTTTTTTTTATAAAGATCTTGGAGATTTCAGAGTTTCAAAAATTGAATTTTATTTTTTTTACTTTCAAACCCTGACACTTCCCAGTTTTTATCTCAAAATGTTCTGAGATCAATCTCAAAATTTCATTTTTTCTAGCAAATTTTCAACTTTTTCCTGGATATTTTTGGCGGAAATTCTTTCCTGCTTTTTTTTCGATATACAATGGCTCTAATACTCCATCATACATTTTTACATTAAACCAGAGAAGCAGATTGTCTTGTCCATAAAAAGTGCTCCATGGTTTCCAGATTGGGCCGATCAGTCCAGAACCAGCTGAGGGTTTTCCGCGCTCAGGCTCCGGTACATTCTGGCTGAAATATCCGGTCCAACTCTTCTTTCTTTCCCTTCTGTTTTCACCCAGAGTCCAGCCAGCATGCTCCTCTCTTCTCCGCCTCGGAACCGGCGTTCTGGTAAGCCTTCGGGCGACACATGCGAAAGAAAACCGTTACGATCCTCCGAACCTCCGGGATTTTGCTTCACCGGCGGTTTATTACCTGCAACAGGAGCCGCGGAGACGGGAAGACCTCAGCCACAGCGGCGGCCACCGCCGGGCTCACCCTGTTCAGCTGCTGGATCTGCCGGACCCAGACGTCCCTCAGCCCCGAACCGTCCCTCCCAACCCGGGCCCCGCCGGCCCACGAACCGTCCACGCAGAAGGGCAGCTCGTTCCGCTCAGACAGGAGCCTGTGGGGGGGTCAGAGGTTAGTTCAGTGGTTCTTAACCTTTGTTGAGATACCGAACCCCCCACATTCATATGCGCATTCACCGAACCCGTCTTATTCCTCCTCCCCCCCCCCACCGGCACAAAATACTTTGCGGTATTCTGATTTAGTAATGTAACTATATTAGTTGTGTTACCACCTCCAAGCCACTAAAGGCAGCACCAACCCCGAAAAGATGAGACTAAGGAGCAGATTTAGACTATAGAATTTAGTAAAAACTGAGTTTTGTTGAAGTAAATAAAGACAAAAGTTCAAATCCCTGCTGAGAGTGAAGCTCCTCCAATCAGGGCTCCTCCTCAGCTCTGATTGGCTAAGCAATGTAACGTGATCCTCTGATTGGCTAAGCAATGTAACGTGATCCTCTGATTGGCTAAGCAATGTAATGTAACGTGATCCTCTGATTGGCTAAGCAATGTAACTGATCCTCTGCAGCAAGTGATGACAAAGCGCGGCGTCATCACGACTTTACACAAGTGAGTCTTTACCTGGGCGGCAGAGGCTCCGCCGAACCCCTGGGGTTCATCGAACCCCAGGTTAAGAAGCTAACGGGAAAAAAAAACTGAATTTGAGAAAAGATTTTTGTTAACTTGAATAAATAAAAACGATAATTAATGGGGAAATTCACAACTAACTGGAACTATGCGTTTATAAAAATTAACTAAAACGTTATAAAATTGTAATATTCGTTTTTGAAACATTGTTTGAAACGTAGACGGGTAGTTTACGACAGCGGTCGGTAAATTACGGCACTCCTTGCGGCTGTTACCATAGACACGCTAGTAGGTATTCCTTACCCAATCGATGTACGGTAATACAATACCTTGAACTTTTGAATTCTGAAACTAAAAATGATCTAAAAGTATAAAGAAACTAAAACTACCACTCTAACAAAAACTAAGCAATATTTAACTAACAAAAACACCCTTATAACAAATGAGTCAGATTTTAATAAAATAAAGTATAATGAAAACCCCAAAACTATTTTAACCCTGCAATAAGATGATAATTAGTTCCGGTAAAAATAAAGACGCACTTCGAGGGGCGTTTTGATAAAGCCTTGGTGACGGCGCACACATGGTTGGTGATGTCCTGCCAGCTCTCCACGAAAACCACAGAGATGTTTTTATAGAGCTGAAGGTAAACAAGAACCTAGGAAGTACGGAAGAGGATTAATGCCAAAACAAAATTTTGTAAAATTCTTACATTTTGCTCAGAATTATGATTCTGTGTCAGTCTATGTCAAAATCCAAATAAATAACCTAAAATTCTTAGGTGGTTATCAGTTATGTGGTTAGTATGTGAAAATAATCATATGTCTTGCACTTTATCTTCACAGAAAGCCTGTCCCAAATTTATTTGGGTAATTTGAGTTTTAAAACTATATTTTCCTGATGACATATGAACGATTTAAACAATCTGATTCTGAGATTTATGTTGGAATTCTGAAAAAAAGAACAGAATTCTAAGAAAAATTAAAAATTCTGAGAAAAAGCCAAAATTCTGAGTTTACAGTCAGCTTTCTGAGAAAGAACACAGGAAGTCTGAGAAAAAAAGTCTGATTTATTTAATTTTCTTGGTGGTCCCAATCCCTTTCTGTAAAAGTTAAATCCTGTGCATATTTAACGAGCTCAGAAAAACTGGAATCCTCAAACAGCAAACAAACCTCCTCCACATCCTGATCCTTCATCCCCAGTTTGGTCCGCAGCGTCTGTTCTGGAAAATACTCCTTCATCCTGTTGGGAAAACCAGGAATGCTCGCATGAAAACGGATCTAATATGGAAATAAGTTAAAAATTACAATGGTGTAGATTGAAAGAACTGAGCAAATTTCCCCCAAAACACTTTCAGATACATTTTTAGATTAATCTCAGACATTTCCTGGGAATAAACTAACCAGTGATCCGACTCAAAGTCCGTCACCAACATGGTGACCACCTTATTCCGGTTGAGACACTCCAAGAGGGGACTGAGGACCGTCCCCGTCTCCTCCCCATCGCTGTCCACCATCTACAGTCCAGAGTGGGGACAGCATGGCATCAAACGCGTCTCCATTCAGACGTTTTTAAACTTTTAGGAGCTTCATTACTTCTTTAACGGAGATCACAACGTCTACAAAGTCAGCAAGAGTGAAGACCAGAACCATCTGCTCCTCCTCCTCCACACGGGCCTGACCGTCTTCTGGCTGCTGGGAAGCGCACAACTTTGTCAGTGATGCAAAAACAACCCCACGATTTCGCAATTGTGGTATTACCGTATTTTCCGTACTATAAGGCGCACCGGATTATAAGGCGCACCTTAAAAAAAAAAATGGCCTATTTTTTTTAAAACGTTTTCATATATAAGGCGCATCGCATTATAAGGCGCATAGAACAGACTCTACAGCGAGGGTTGCCAATTTGTTCCACTCTCTATTATTACAAAGTCCCCGAGTCCTTTATATAGTCGTCTGCACCAGTCCTTGTTTCACTCACGGTTTTGGTGTTGCGATATTTTGTCCAACTACTTTCTGGGTAACACAGACCAACCGACACGCTGCCGCCGCAGCCTCTCGCTCTTTCCCCGGCCCTCCGCCCCGCCTGGCTTTAAATGCATTAAACTTTATTAACAGACCAGCGTTCTGACAACTATCCCAGCATGCACCACGCGCTTCTTCTTCTACGGGGAAAATACAGTCGGCGGCTGCTTACTGTAGCTGCTAGACCTGTTGTGGCTCAATATTGGTCCATATACACAGTCCAGTCACATTAATGTGACCACCACGTACTTTCCACTTCAGAGTTAAATAACCAATCACAGAAGGCAGGTGGCAGCACAGTGCAGTTGAGCGTATATAAAGGGTGTGTGTGGGCTTCGGAAAACATTTCAATCGTTGGCGTAATGCAGAAACGAAGCGATTTATCCGACGTCCAAAAGGGCATGATCATTGGCTTTCGGGCCAAGGGTGGAAGCATTTCCGAAACGGCTGAGTTTGTGAACTGTTCGCGTGCCGCCGTGGTAAAAGTGTACCGTGCATGGCAAAATGGGACTGTCCAAAATCAACGACGTGGCAAATGTGGTGCACCACGGGCCATAGATGACAGAGGCGAACGACGGTTGCGGAGATGCGTTCGGGCAGATAGACGGGCTACCGTTGAGCAACTGACCACTAAAATGAACCAAGGGGCTACCACAAGTGTCTCCCAAACCACTATTCAGCGAACATTGCTGCGTCTGGGCCTCCGAAGCAGACGCCTGGTTCGTGCACCTATGCTGACTGGTGTTCATCGACGACGAAGGCTAGAATTTGCACGCCAGTACAGCAGCTGGACGTCCACTGAGTGGCGACAGGTAGCGTTTTCAGATGAATCGCGTTTTATGCTCCATCGGACAGATGGACGTTGGCGTATAAGGCGTGAAACCTCTGAAAGGAACCACCCTGCAACCATTGCAGGAACGGTCCAAGCTGGAGGCGGGAGCATTATGGTCTGGGGAATGTTTTCCTGGCATTCTCTGGGTTCACTGATTATTGTGGAAGGCACGATGGATCAATACAAGTACGCATCTGTCCTTGCGGACCATGTCCACCCCTACATGCGCATTGTTTTTCCTCAGGATGATGGCATCTTCCAGCAGGACAATGCGAGGTGCCATACAGCTGCCAGTGTACGTGCGTGGTTCGAAGAGCACCAGGATGAGTTTACCGTCCTCCCCTGGCCAGCAAACTCACCTGACTTAAACCCAATCGAGCATCTGTGGGACCATCTCGATCGAGTTGTTCGCGCCATGGATCCTCAACCGCGTAATCTAGCGCAGCTGGCCACGGCATTAGAGTCGGCATGGCTCAACATCCCAGAGAAGACCTTCAGGGACCTAAGTGACTCTCTTCCTGCACGTCTCGTAGCAGTTCGCTCTGCGAAAGGTGGTTATTCTGGCTTTTGACAGATGGTCACATTAATGTGACTGGACTGTGTATAAGGCGCACTGGATTATAAGGCGCACTGTCGGCTTTTGAGGAAATAGAAGGTTTTTATGTGCGCCTTATAGTTCTGAGATTAAAGTCAAAATTCTGACTTTGAAGTCAGAATTTTGACTTTCTGACTTTAAAGTCAGAAAGTCTTTAAAGACTTTAAAGTCAGAATTCAGACTTTCTGACTTTAAAGTCAGAATTCAGACTTTAAAGTCTGAATTCTGGAAAATACGGTAAATATTAAATTAAAATCACATGTGAAAAAGTTTGTTCACACGACAAGTCATTACAAAACATCCCCCTCTAACTACTTCCTGTTGAGTTCTTTATAGTTTCTGCCAGTAGCAATATCCAATTGTTGATTAATGGACTCGTGTGATGCCAAAAAAAGTGCTTCCTTCACAGTTTTTTAAAATAAACCAATTTTGATACACCCAAATAAAACCAACCTCTTTCTAAAGCCAAAACATTTTACTCAAAAATGATTTTTTTCCCCAAATTTGCACGTTTTTCAATTAAACAAATGTATTTTGGTAATTCCAACTTTCAGGCCAATGGAAGCCCAGGTACTGACCTGAATGGCGGGAGCGTCCTACCTGAGGCAGATCTCTGGTCCAGGTGATGCTGCGAGACAAACGCTGGCTCTCGACACTGAACCTCCACTCCAACATGGCCAGGGTGTCCAGCAAAATGTCTGAGCCGTCATGTTGGAGAAGGGCTGCGGAGGTCAAAGTTCGTTTTTACACGATATTTACAACTGAGTTTATGGCAGAAAACCACAGGTGAAACTTTAATATTCATGGAGCAGAGAGAGAAGGAGGAGGAGCTGAGCATAGAGGGCGGGGCTAGACCCACTCAGGCGTTTTGCACATCTGAATGGTTGCCATGGAGATCAAACGATTTCTCAAACATGAATGAAAGAATCAAGGCAATTCTCCAGGTATGTTTTTGATGAGTGAATAATATTGAAACATGATGCAAAACTCAAAGTAGTTGATTTTACAGGATATGCCTCTTTAAAATCTTAAATGCAAAATAATTTAAAATCTAATTTATCTGCTGAAACCCAGTGGTGAGCACACTACAGCTAATAATGGAGCAAATTTTTTGATTTAGCGCTTCAGCATTTTTTGTCGACTTTGAGAACTTTTAGAGCAGTTAGCTTCTCCTAAATACATTTTTCAGAATAAATAATAAAACGGCAATTTACTTGGCTGTTTTGTAAACTTCCACTAGAATAAAGTAAAAGTTTTGGTTCTTTATAATTAAGAATTATTTAAGTAGTTAGCTGCTTATATTTTCGCTCTCACTTTGAAGTCTGTTTACACAACAATTTGTTTCCTCTTGATCCGAAATGATAAACTTGGACTCTCAACTTGTTTCTATAAATCACTGAAATAAATAAACTAAGTCAGTGATATTTACTGAGGCGACCCGATGAATTAATCGCACTTCAACATAGGGCTGTGTAATAATATCGATTTTGCAATATATATATATCGATATTTTCTTTCCTAAAAAAAAAAAATTGATGTCCATCCGCAAGTATTGTAACATCCAACTGCTCACTCACTGATTGCTTCGCCGGGAAAGTGATTAGCTCATCATGCTAAGAGTGACTAGGAGTGATTCCTTCAGATGTTCAGGTTAAAAAGGTATCAAACTATTCAGAGCAGGAACTTGGTTCACTTTATTTACTTTACTAATGCATGTCAGCTACAGTTTGGACTGTTTCAACTAAAGGAAACATGTTTTCTCTCCACTTCTTTGGTTCATTTTGTCCAGCTGTCCACTTTAAGTCTGTGTCCAACCAGAACCAGGTATTGTGTAGTTGGTGCTTTTAATCAGTTTTCAGTTAAATTAATTCAATCCAACTTTATAACAGTCACAAAATGTCACCAAAATCACTCTGTCCCTCTGAAATCTTTCAGAAAATCGCAAAAGTGTATTGAATCGTATAGTTTGCTGAATATCACAATATACATCGTATCGTGAGCAGAATGTCGTGTATCGTATCGTGAGATTGTTGCGTCACTGCAGGCCTCGCTCCGTACCCGGTTCTACGCGGACCGTCAGGCTCCGGACGCGGTTCTCCGGCCGGAGGCTCTTGGCGGCCTCCGCCGCCCGCCTCCTCTCCTCCCTCTCCCGGCCTCCGGCGGCTCTCCGCCGCTCCCTCTCCTCCCTCCGCTCCTCGGCCCTCAGCCGGGCCTCCTCAACCTCCTCCCGGCTGCGGCGCTTGCGTGCCGGGCGCGGGGCGCCGCCGGAGGCCCGCGGGGCGGATGGAGGAGCGACTCTAGGGTCGCTTTTGGCCGGTGGAGGCGGCGGATTTCTGGGTTGTTCCTGGGAGCTGAGGGCCTCCGGTCCTCCGCTGCTGCCCCACGTTTCTCTCGGACGGTTCGGTTCTGGTTTCAGGTCGTGGTCGCTGTCCTCTGACTCGGAAATCTCCCACGTTGCGGCTCTGCGCAGGACAGACATTTCGGTTTTAAAGCAGAATCTTCTTCTTCTTCTTTTGGTTTTATGGCAGTTGGCAAACAACTTATAGGTGCATTACCGCCACCTACTGGTATGGAGTGTGGATCAGGACGCAACTTAAAAAAAAAAAGGAAAAACTAAATCCTCTCTATCAGTTTAGATTCCTTAAGAAAGTTTATTAAATAACGTAAGTATTCAGATGAAGATGAATATCCCAAAATATCTGGTATTTTCAACTGTAATTTGTTCTTTAGAAGTCTATATTTTAATCTCCTCCTCTCCTCAGTACTTTGTACAAAACAACAAAACATGTTCTACTGTCTCTTCTTGAAAACAAAAATCACAATTACCTGTTGGATGTTTCCCCATTTTAAATAGTGAAACTGTTTAAACCCGTATGCCCAAAACGTAACCTGGATATAATGTTTTCTTCTTTCCTACTTCTTCCTGTTCCCCTCATTGCACCAACTTTCCTTTGAATACCATAAATCCATTTATCTACCAGTTCTTTCTTCTTCCCACTGCTTCTGCCATCTTTCCTTAACCTTTAGTTTTATAATAGATTTTATTTCCTCTTTACTAAATGGAATCAGAATCTCAATGCAACTGTTCTTTGAAGCTTGTTTTGCAAATTTATCTGCCAACTCATTTCCTTTTAATCCTATATGAGATGGAACCCATGTAAAATTAACAATTAATCCCATGGCCTGAATTCTATAAAGTATTAACTGAATCTCATATAGAAGGTCCGGTCTATTATTAGACTGATTTAAAGCAGAATCCGCGACCGTTAGCGCCTTTGTTAGCTTAGCCGCTACGGAAGCCCAGCGAGGGACAAACCATGCGACACACCATTTGGCTTAGTTGTGTTGCAGTCGGTCAGAGCGTTTAGGGCTGTGGTCCCCAAACTACGGCCCGCGGGCCGGATCCGGCCCGCCTCCACGTTTGGTCCGGCCCCCTGAACAATACCAGAGAGGATTTAAATTTTTTTTCATTTGCCGTATTCTTTGAACTACAAGCCGTTTATATGTGGATGTTTCTTCAACCACCAGGGGGCGCTGTAGCAGGAAGTGAATCATTGGACGTCTCGGTTACTCGCGCCAACATTGAGCCCACGAGCAGCAAAATGAGTAAGAAACAGATCAGATGTCTTTGGAAAGTTTCTTTGCAAAGACCAGAGTCAGAGAGCGTTTGGGTCGGGAGGTTCGATCGGTTCGTGTGTCCAAGGCAGGAGCAACACAAACCGATTCCAGAGGATAATCCAGTAAAAAACAAACAAAAAAAAAACAATATAGCGGGAATTTAGCATAACCAAACACGGATGACGATGCAGAAGCAATATCAGGAAGTGGAGTCATTTAAAATATAAACGATGTAATAAAAACAAAAGGCGGTGGATGAAAGCCGACTGGAGCAGCAGCTGCTTTATTTGCTGCATTATGATTTTGAGGCGACTATGTTTTTTCATAGTTAACATTTTTAACTGAATAAACATAATAATGACATTTAGATTTAATAATAAACATTTCCAGATGTCTCGATGTCCACCGGACTCTCAGTTGCGCGATGTTCTGACGTCACCGCGGTTTCTGATTGGCTACCCGTCACATTCAGCAGGTTGTTCCGGTTCCCAGTCAGGGAAAAACCCACAGGCTGCGATAAAAGGGTCAAGACAACCCAAATTGGGAATATTCAGTATTTAGTGGGACACCAACATGCTGAAGCCTCATCTGACTGTTCATCCCCCCTTTTGTCCCCCCGGGCCGCAACAAAATGTCCAAGTCTTGATCTGTCCGCGGTAATAAAAAGGTTTGGGCCACTGATTTAGCTCATGCTAGTAGCAACACGAAGGATCAGAACTTTTACTGTTACAGTTGCCGTTCAGAAACTACCGTAATCAGTTCTGTTAAATCTAATACTGGCAACTTTTTCTTTTTCAACCTAAATAATGTGATATTCAATTGACCAGGGGGGGCAACTACACATTATTCAGGCATTTCGCATTATTCATGCGAAAACCTAATTTTTTGCATGTTGGCTGTCCGCCTCCTTCTGCTGCTGCTGCATCGTTGTGGAAAACCTGGAGCGGCAGAGAAACCTGAGGCTTATATGTTTATGTTTACTGGTTTAAAGAAAAACGCTTTGGGGTTGTAGCATATAGTCCAATGTGGCTCATAGTTAGGAAAATAGGGACTATAATCCTTCTTTCTGAGAAGAACCCAGAGAGATTTGGTTATTATTTATTTTATTAATAGTTTTATTTATTTCCAGACTTTTTCTGTGAAGAACGCAGAGAGGGTTATTTGATTGTGTTTTCTGGAAAACAATACATTTTTACATTTAGTCCTGCAATCGTCACACTTTTTCTGTTACAAACTGACTCCGGCCCCCCAGCAGAGAAGGAAAAAGTTATGTGGCCCTCACAGAAAAAACTTTGGGGACCCCTGGATTAGGGGATTAGGGCCACCGAAAAAAAAAGAAATTAATCTGACTTTAAAGTCAGACTTTGATCTCAGAATTTAAAGTCTGATTAATGGTCAGATTAAAGTCAGAATTCTGACTTTAATCTGACCATTAATCTGCCTTTAATCTGATTTTAAAGTCAGAATTAAAGTCAGAATTCTGACTTTAATTCTGACTTTAATCTCAGAATTTAAAGTCAGAATTTAAAGTCAGATTAATGGTTAAAGTCAGAATTCTGACTTTAATCTCAGAATTCTGAGATTTAAAGTCAGAAGGTCAGAATTCTGAGATTAAAGTCAGAATTTTTTATATATTTTTTGGTGGCCCTAATCTTCCGTATTTAGTGGATTGTGGTTCGGGATAAAAAATATTTACCAGAATCAATAAGTAAATCAATTAAGAAAATAAAGATCGTGTTTTGTGATCTTATTAGAATGTTCTCCATTTTGCCTCCATTCCCTTGGTCTTTGTTTCCTCAGTGGCATTAACTAAAAAAAAAAACATGATTTAGATACTTTAGAAACTTGTTCATTGCTTTGCTAAACTTTTCAACGTTCTAGAGAAACCCAGCTGATGTGTGGATTAGAAATCTTTTCTTAGAAACGGCAGAAGGAGGTGGGACTCAGCAGCTGCTGTCACCAGGTGGACCACACAACAGATTACACACCTGTTGTTCCAGGGATTAGGACTGAGAACAGCGACCTAATCTGACGGGATGGCGTTATAACCTGTTCAAGAAACACTGAGTTTAAGAGTTACCGATATTTACTAGGCTGGACGATCACAACCAGCAAGTTTGTGAACAAAAACAAGGAATCTGACTTTGATTTAACATATAAACAATACATACATATCTAAAAAAGCCAAAAATAATATAAAAAAAATAATTTTTCAAAAGAGAAAGACAAGGTTGAATTAGTGCAGGTACATTGATCTGGGCACTGACTAAAGTTTTCATCTACATACTTAAAGGTTGTATTTCTAATAATTACGACAATTTTCCACTTACAGCTAATAAAAACATAACATTTCAGGTTAGAATTTCATGGTCTGATCAGATTAAGATAAAGTTTTTTGTTTTGTTTTGTTTTTTTATTTACAAAAAACCCAAATAAGTAAAGAATATTTAAAAAATATGCTTAACATTAACATAATCTGTGATGCTATGGGCCCGTTTCTCCTTCAAGCACCTGGCAAACCGGTGTTGAAGTAACACCCAAAAGTGTCTATATGTGTCCAAGTCAGCAGGTGTTAGAGTAAAACTTTTGAAAGTGTTAAAAGATTGACACCCATTCCTTTTTGTTCAATTAACATTGGTCTATAAACTGAAATTGGTTTAAGAAAAGTTAAACTTTCCATTTATGTGAATTGTTTTGAATATTTTCCACTGGATTTGATTGATATTGACACCTTGTGGGTCAATTATTTACTTTTTTAACACCACATTATGTTTTGTGATCAACACTACACTGGTGTTACTTTTAATATATTTTAACACTAACACTGATGTAAATGTTAATGTGAGACTCTGTAGTGTTGAATTTAACACCAGCTGACTTGGACACATATAGACACTTTTGGATGTTAATTCAAAACCGGCATTTTTACTGTGTTTGAAGTTCATGATATTTCACCTCCACTGAATAAAATAGCTAAAGCTAAAAAATAAAAAAATAACATAAAAAGTCAGTGTGAGATTTTGGTACAGCAATAAAAAATAATTTTAGTCACATTTATTTCACACCTTTACCAAATATAACAGAAACAACATGTAAATACATAAATATTAACAATCATCAAGTTGTTACTAATTACATGTAGTTGTCTAATTTCGGCTCATTCAATTTTATTAGAAAAAGTCATGTAAATTAAAATTCCAGTTAATTATAAATATCCCATTTCTTTTGGTTTTGGTACAGCTTTCATTTTTAATCGCATCTTGTAGAGAAATTGTAGAATTTGAATGACGGCTGTAATAAAGAGCTTCATCATAATAAAAAGGTTCATCTTTTTAACTGTTCTAGTCATTTACGCAGTTCAAGAAGAAATCGGTTCATTAAAATAAGACATTAGGAAATAGGATGTGAAGGCCTTAACAGTGAATAAGATATTAGTTAAACAAAATAAATAAAGCAAGGAAATATGATTATAATAAGAATTTAGGTTAGTTTTTTTTTTTTTTTAAAAAAAGGAAAATAGCACAACAGATTGCGCCGCCAATAAAACTAGGAAGAAGAAACGGTTCGTTTACACTATTCAGAATACAAAACATATGTTTGATAGTTATATTTGTGTGGGTTGCAGCTCATATTGGAGTAGATGGAAACGAGAGGGCAGATAAAATGGCAAAGAGGGCAGTTCAGTGTCCTATTAGCTTTATAGTTAAAACAAGTAAATCTGAAGGAAAGAGTATCGTTAAAGAGAAACTGATGAAAGTTTGGCAAAAAAGGTGTGATGAAGATAAAACAGGAAGATGGTTTTATAAAATTCAGAAAAATGTAGGAGAAAGAAGAAATAGAAGAAGAAATAGGAAGGAGGAAAGAGTAATAGCAAGGTTAAGATTTGGACATTCAGGACTTAATTATACACTTTTTAAAATTCAAAAACACAAAACTGTCAAACGTGATTACTGTGATAAATATGAAACCATAGAGCATGAATGCCATAAATATGAAATAGAGAGAAGATGTATGAAGAGAGAATTTGAAAGTATTAAGGAGAAGGTTAATTTATTAGATATATTGAGGAAGAATTTAGGGAGTAAACATATACAAATAATTATTCGATTTCTTAAGAAAATTAAATTATTTCATAGAATTTAATTATAGTAAGTGTGTTTGTGAATAAAGGCATGATATACAAAGTTGTGCACAAGTATGTACGTTTTAAGTGTGAATGTGTGAGTGAATGTTTAGACAGAATTTATGGTAGAATATTTGTATGTATACCATAAATTGTATATACATACAAATATTCTACCATAAATTCTGTCTAAACATTCACTCACACATTGGATAAATATTTAAACCGTCACAAACCAAACTCCATACCAGAAAGTGGCGGTAATGCTACTAAACGTTTTTTTTGCCAACCGCCACAAAAACCGCCAAAAAGAAGAAGAAGAAGAAGAAAGCGGTTCGTTTACGTCATCGCAGAATTCCAAACAGCTGGATGCGTCGTCAGGAATGCTAGCAATGCTAACGGTTCCATCCACATGACGTGTAGATCTGCGGTTAGCCGCCGTCTCACACTGACGTTGACTTTGGCGACGCCAAACGTTCGACGCGGCTGAAAACCGTAAACAACGAAGGATGTGAAGCATTTTTCTGTTTTACAGCGAACTTGTTTTCTCCCAGTATGGCTCAAGCGGCGGAGAAAGGTCAGTTGTGTTGGTCGTTTTTCTGAAATTATTCCTCATATAGCATTTTATGCTAAACCGCCGTTACTCGCAGCCCACAGGATCCAACACTTCCCTAAAAAATGTGTCGGTAAATGAGCCACTCAGCATTTTAGGCAGTAAAAACTCATGTGACTCACGGCGGAAGTTACTAAATACATGTACTTTTCTATCATGTGTTAGTTTATTAGTTTATTACAGCTGTCTGTAATAAAGAGAGCTGTAATTGACTTCATTTCACTCCATAGAGTCATTTCTACCCTCAGTCCAGTTAAATAAAACTCGTTTAGTGCTGAAAATGTCTCATGAACATTAAAAAAAAAAAAAAAAAGGTTATAATTTTGAACAATTAATACTATTGGAAATTTGTATTTTATTTTAAATAATAGAGATTTCTCTTTCTTTGTTTTAAAACAAAAACATAATCGCTTTGATGTCATTTCGTTGTGGGAATATTTATATTTAAAAACATTGGTTGATTTATATGGAAGATCCAAAACTGACAAAAAAGAATAAATAGATAATGTAATCATTGCAAAGGTGGTAAATAAAGAAGCCAATTCATCACATGCTCACTTATTTGCTAAATATTTATTTATTTATGTATTTATTCATAATTATGACAGCTTTGGTCCTCCATAGATCCTGAAGTTACTATTAAAGTCCACTTAATGATTAAATAATGTAATCCATTGCAAAGGTGGTAAATAAAGAAGCCAATTCATCATATGCTCACTTATTTGTTAAACATTTATTTATTTCTGTATTTATTCATAATTATGTCAGTTTTGGTCCCCCATAGATCCTGAATTTACTATTAAAGTCCACCTTGGGTCACCCAGATCTGATTAACTGCTGTATTTAAACTTGGTTAATTACATCAATTCTTTTAAAAATGAAGGTTGAGGTAGATCCTATTTTTACTGAGAAAAGATAAAATATTTCATATTTCTTCAATCGAGCCCAAAATAATAATGGATGCCTTTTATTTAACAACTTGGATACAATCATGTTCTTACCAAAATCTGTGATTACTTTGTTTGATTAAATTACTTCATGATTAGTTTACTAAGCACGCAAAACAAGCAAACATTTTGGTAATTTTAGTTCTCATAAATTATATTTTTTGGCCCACAAGTATTTTTGAGTTGACGATTGTGGCTCACATGACAAAAACTTTGCACTTTTCTTTATTTTAGAAAAAATCTTTCATCAGGTCATTCGGTTTTTGCGTCTCTCGGCTCATTTTATTCCTTTTTGGGTTGCAACGGCTGATGCTTGTGAAAGACCATCAAAAACTCGTTTTCATCATGAAATCCCAGCAGAATACTGTGAAGCCCTGTAGTACGTTCATTTAATGGTATTTTGTTGTTTGGGTTTTCCAGCTTACTATCGCTTCCTGGTTCTCTTCTTTAACTGCCTCCTGACTTTTGGTTCCTACTTCTGCTTCGACATCCCCAGCGTCCTGCAGGACCAGTTCCAGGGGGTAAAATCAGTCGAATGATTCCTCATTATCAACCTGTTGGGTTCATGTGTGACTCAAATCCAAGGTCTGTCCACAGATTAACTTTATCTCTGGTTTGTCTCATGTTGCAGAACCTCACATGTCCCAATGCAACAGTGATCAATGGGACAGTGGACTGTGTGGAGGGGCTGGGATGAGTCCGCAGCAGTACAACCTCCTCTACGCCATATACGCTTGGACGTAAGCGGATTTGCACGTCGACTCATTTTGCGATGAGATGTTTTCTTTCTTTCGGTGAGCGTGTCTCTGTCTGACCACCAGCAACGCCGTGGTGGTGATTATGGCCGGATTCCTGATCGACAAATTAGGAAATCGATGTGAGTCTGTGTGATTTTGGAAAACCCGAGTTACGCAGCGCTGCAACTAACGATTATTTTACAAATTGATTATTCAGTTATTTTGACGATTAATCGATTATCCTGACGATTATTCTGATGATTAATTGATTAATCTATTCTGGAAATTATGCTGATAGTCGTTTATTCTGCCGTTCAATAGATTATGCTGATGATTAATCAGTTATTCAGATGATTAATCAATTATTTTTGCGATTAATCAATTATTCTGACAATTATTTTGATGATTAATTGGGTATTCTGACGATTAATTATTTATTCTCATGATTAATTGATTTTTCTGACGATTAATCGATTAATCTATTCTGGAGATTATGCTGATAGTCATTTATTCTGCCGTTTAATAGATTATGTTGATGATTAATCAATTATTATTACAATAAATCAATTATTCTGACAATTAGTTTGATGATTAATTGGGTATTCTGACAATTAATTATTTATTCTCATGATTAATTGATTTTTCTGACAATTAATCGATTAATCTATTCTGGAGATTATGCTGACAATTATTCGTTTATTCTGCTATTTAATAGATTATTCCGATGATTAATCGATTATTCTGATGATTAATTGATTACTCAGATGAAAAATTGGCTCATTCTGCTTAATTCATACTCAACCACTGAAACATTTTTCTGCAATTTTAGAAATACATTAAAAGATGAAAATAAACAAATAATCTAATTTCTTTTTAAAATAACAAACATTTTATTGCCTAAAATGCATCAACAGCATTTCTTTAGTTATTTGAAGCAAATGATGCAGCTAAATCAATCAATCAGCTAAAAAAACTTGAGCTTGTTGACATATTTCTATTACTGGACAGCAAAAGGTCCTCAGTGCTGCAGGTTTTCTGCAGAATTTGAACCAGGTGAAGTTAAACCTTCACTGGAGTTTTTTCAGTAGAAGATATTTATAGATAAAAGTTTTTTTGGATCTTACATGTAACATATAAATACTTTTCTGCAGTTTTAGCTTAGTTACTGCTCTGACTGTGTTAATTAATAAAATGTCATTTTTGACTCCAGTAAACGATTAATCGTTACTAAATCAGTTGATGCTCATTCAGCAATCGATTAATCGCTGTTAGTGTGATTAATCGTTTCAGTCTAGTCAGAAAGGTGACTGTGTGCCGTGTGTTGCAATCAGTTGATGCTCATTTCAGCAATCGATTAATCGCTGTTAGTGTGATTAATCGTTTCAGTCCTAGTCAGAAAGGTGACTGTGTGCCGTTGTGTTGCAGTCGGGGTGTTTCTCTTCTCCTTCCTGTGTGTTCTGGGCTCGTCGCTGTTCGCTCTGGGCTCCCACTTCAGAGGAACTCCCTACCTGCTTCCTCTCATGCTCACGGGACGCTTGTTATTCGGTTCCGGCAACGGATCTTTGACCAGTAAGAAGCAGTCTGGTCCAGTTTATGATCCCATGTGTGAGGGAGAGAGGCTTCGCTGCAGCCTTGTTTGTTTTCCCAGTCGTGCAGAACCGCATCACGGCGTTCTGGTTCAAAGGGAAGGAGCTGGCGCTGGCCTTCGGCGTGACGCTCGCCTTTTCCCGCCTCGGTTCGGTCCTCAACTTCTTCTTCACGCAGAAGTTTGAAGAGCAGTTCGGCATGCAGTGGACGCTGTGGGGTGGTACGTTGACCAGGAAGTGAAGCGCCGCCTGTGCAGAAGAGTTCCTGCCTCCAGATGATTATTTTTCTGCTTTTCCAGGCGCTCTGCTGTGCGTGCTCGGCTTCGTCTCTGCGGTCGTCGTGAGCGCTCTGGACAAGATCGGCATGAGGCAGCTGGGCCTCGACGGGGCCATCGCAGAGGAGTCCCGCAAAGTGGTCAGACCCGCTCGTTCACGGCCAACAGTTTACATACAGTCACCATCAACACTAGTTTCTCGAAAACCCAGATTATTCAGGCTCAAATGAACACATACGTGCTCCTTTGTCCTGTTAAGTATTTTAAACTGTTCATTAAATGTTTACTCTTGTAAATAAGAGAAAAGATTAAAATAAATCCAACCATTCGGCCATTTTTTGTCATTATCTCTCCATCCTGATAAGGAAAACGCTTTCGGACGGATGTAATCGTCTCTCCTGGACCGTTTCCATCAGACCTCTGGGCCCAACTGACCCGGGTTTTTCTGTGTTTCAGAGGGTTCAGGATGTGAAGCTGCTGTCGCTCCGATACTGGCTGCTGGTTCTCACCATCATGTTCTTCTACAACGGCATTTTCCCCTTCATCGCTGATGCCAGGTAGAGCTGAGCCGCGCCAGTGCAACTAACGATTATTTTACAATTAATCAGTTGCTCTGACAATCAGTAATTCTAATAATTAATTTATTATTTTGTCAATTGATTAATTGTTCTGCCGATTAAGCAGTTATTCTGTTGATTAATCAATTATTTTGACGATTAATTGACTATTCCTGTGATTAATCGGATATTTTTATGCAAAATTAGAAATGCATTAAAGATGGGAATAAATAACGTAATTTTTTGTATATTACAGCCTTAATTGCAGTGACAGCTTTTCATTATGAATGTTTGATCATTTATAGTAAAAGATGAATCTGCAGCTAAAACAAATACTAACAGTAATTCTAATCTCACTGATCAATACACTGAAAGGCTGACATGTTATTTTTTCAGTTAACAGATTATTAATTTTTTTTTTTTTTTTTTACATAATTTGAGCAAGATGAGCAAAACCTGACAGTTGATACATTCTGGGTAGAAATTATTCACGTTTTTTTGTCTTAAATGTAAAATGTTTATGTTTTTGTACAGTTTTAGTTTAATTACCTCTCTGAGAATTATGCTTTTTCAGAAAATTGCCATTTTCTTCAGATGACTAAGGCAATTAATCGTGATTAATCGATTATTAAAATAATCGTCAACTAATTTAGTGTGTTGTTCTTTCAGTAATCAATTTTTAGTCTGTATTCAACAGTCAATGTCTAATCAGGTACTAAATTAGCTGATGATTGCTCCAATAATCACGATTAATCCAATTAATCATGATTAATCGATTATGAAAATAATCGTCAACTAATTTAGTGTGTTCTTTCAGTAATAATCCATTTTTAGTCTGTATTCAACAGTCAATGTCTAATCAGGTACTAAATTAGTTGTTGATTGCACCAGTAATTGATTAATCACGATAATCCAATTAATTGTGATTAATCGATTATTAAAATAATCGTCAACTAATTTGTGTGTTCTTTCAGTAATAATCAATTTTTAGTCTATATTCAACAGTTAATGTCTAATCAGGTACTAAATTAGTTGATGATTGCTCCAGTAATCGATTAATCACGATTAATACCAACTAATCGTTTCGGCCCTATACGCAACATACTTCTGGGGTCACAGTTTTATGTCAGAATCATTCATAAAAATGCAGTTGTTTTGTTTTTAAGCATTTTTCACGTTGTTTGCTGTGCAGTAAGTTCATCCAGGATAAATACAGCGACTACAGCCAGAAGGAGGCGGCGTACGTCGCGGGCGCCGTGTACGACAGCTCGCTGGTGCTCTCGGCCAGCGTGGGCATCCTCATCGTAAGCCGCCGCCGCCGCCGCTGCCACTCTGGAGTCAGTCTGGCCAGAAATCACTTTGATTGGTTCCAACTTTGTGATTTAGGACTACGTGGGTCTTCGGGGAGTTTTTGCGGTGGCCTGCGCCGTTTTCACGCTGCCCGTCTTCGGACTGCTGGCCTTCACCTTCGTCCCTCCTCTGGTCTCCACCATCTGGCTGGGAGTCACTTACTCCTTCGCTGCCGTGAGTTTCAGACGGTTTTAATCAGCTATGAGTCTTTTAACACATCTGGTTTTAGGCTGTTTCATTTTTTATTTAATTTCTGCTGTCTTGTGTAAATTTGAGCGCTAGCATCAATGGCCTTGCTAAAGATATAAAGTTTTTTCACATTCAGCCTAAAAGTTTGGATTGAGAAAGTTCTGCATAATTGCTAACTGCAGTTCCAGGAACACTTCCGCTAATCTGCTACATTTGGGTTTAGCGCGGTTAGCATTTTGCGGTTAGCAAAACTAATGTTTACGATTAGCGTTTCAGGGTTAGCACAGCTAACTTTTTGTTGGCAGTTCGCTACTTTTTTAAAAGGTACAAAACATATAAGGTCTCAAAAAATGTTTTGTGATTAAAAATCTGAAAAGTGTGGCAGGCATTTGCTGTTTTGGAGTCTTTTGTGGTCTTATCTCTGCTAGCTTGAGCTGGATGGAGCCGCGTCTGGCGACACGAACGCTCAGAAAGAAAACTGTCGGATGAGTTTCCAATTTAGTCCCACTTGTGAAAACATGGGGTTGGTTTGGCTGCTTTTTGAACGCTGAGATAGTAAAGAATGTAATTGCATGCCACACTTTTCAGATTTTTATTTAAAAACACCATCTATTATAACACCATCTATCATCCTAGCAAAATAAATCACGGTTTATTAAATGTTCTTTTGACCTAAAACAGTTTTTATATTTTCTTTGCCTGGTTTATCCTTGTTCTGTTCCTGGTTTGTCCTTGTTCTGTTCCTGGTTTGTCCTTGTTCTGTTCCTGGTTTGTCCTTGTTACGTTCCTGGTTTATCCTGGTTCTGTTCCTGGTTTATCCTTGTTACGTTCCTGGTTTATTTTGGTTGAGTTCCTGGTTTGTCCTTGTTACGTTCCTGGTTTATCCTGGTTGTGTTCCTGGTTTATCCTGGTTCTGTTCCTGGTTGTCCTTGTTACGTTCCTGGTTTATTTTGGTTGAGGTCCTGGTTTGTCCTTGTTACGTTCCTGGTTTATCCTGGTTGTGTTCCTGGTTTATCCTGGTTGTGTTCCTGGTTTATCCTTGTTACGTTCCTGGTTTGTCCTTGTTACGTTCCTGGTTTGTCCTTGTTGTGTTCCTGGTTTATCCTTGTTACGTTCCTGGTTTATCCTTGTTACGTTCCTGGTTTATCCTTGTTACGTTCCTGGTTTGTCCTTGTTGTGTTCCTGGTTTATCCTTGTTACGTTCCTGGTTTATCCTTGTTACGTTCCTGGTTTATCCTGGTTGTGTTCCTGGTTTATCCTTGTTACGTTCCTGGTTTATCCTGGTTGTGTTCCTGGTTTATCCTGGTTGAGTTCCTGGTTTATCCTTGTTACGTTCCTGGTTTATCCTTGTTACGTTCCTGGTTTGTCCTGTTGTGTTCCTGGTTTATCCTTGTTACGTTCCTGGTTTATCCTTGTTACGTTCCTGGTTTATCCTGGTTGTGTTCCTGGTTTATCCTTGTTACTTCCTGGTTTATCCTGGTTGTGTTCCTGGTTTATCCTGGTTTGTTCCTGGTTTATCCTTGTTACGTTCCTGGTTTATCCTGGTTGTGTTCCTGGTTTATCCTGGTTGATTCCTGGTTTATCCTTGTTACGTTCCTGGTTTATCCTTGTTGTTCCTGGTTTTCCTTGTTGTGTTCCTGGTTTATCCTGTTGTTCCTGGTTTTCCTGGTTCTGTTCCTGGTTTATCCTTGTTCTGTTCCTGGTTTATCCTGGTTCTGTTCCTGGTTTTCCTTTTTACGTTCCTGGTTTTCCTCTTCCTGGTTTACCTCCAGCCTGCTTGTCCCTGTACCCCTGGTTTACCTCAGCCGTGGGAACTAGCCATGGTCTGGCCACCTCCATACCCTGGTCGGTCCTCGGTGTCCCTAACCTGTCTGTCGGGCCCCACAGATTCGTGTGGGCAACCATGTCGCAGATTTCACAAGTCCAGTAATTAAACCATTCTATGGAAGAGGGACACTGCAAAAAAATACTTATAATAAAAATCCAACTTTAAGGAATTAAAAAAAAAATTCTAAATTCTGAAAAAACTCTCCAGCTGTGATCCTCCTTGCAGCTGCAGTGTTTTACAGATTTCCTGTCTCCTGCAGTGAAGCTAAAATCCCGCTGTGGCGCTGGCAGAGGATGATGATCTTCATGCTGGCCAACACCGTCTGCTGCATCGTCGCCTCCGTTCTGCTCAACTTCGTCGACCGCAGACAGGTCGGACATGGCCGCCGCCCCGCTGACGCTCTCTGCTTCACGGCGCTAACTAACGGCGTTTTGTCCCGACGTGCCTGCAGGGCGGGACGCTGAACAAGACGACCAAAAGGTCTCAGCCGGCGGAGGGAGACGCCGAGCGAGAGCCGCTCACTCGGACGCCGGAGGAGGAGGAGGAGGAACAAAACCCCACCAATTCCATCAACTCATGAGGTTTTTATGTCTCAAAATGACAAACGAGCTGCTCTGCAGCAACTCAGTCACGTTCAACTGGCATCTCTCTCCAGCCCAACTTTTTTATTTTTGAGCTGCTCTAGAAAGAAAAAAATGGAGCAAATTTCTGCCAAAAATGTGAAAACAAGGACTTCTGAGTTTGAAAAGTCTTGAAAAAGCTCAAGAATTTTGTTGAAAAAGTCTTGGCAAGTTTGGAGTTTTTAATGTTAGAAATGTTCTAGAAAACAAACTCAGAAATTTTAAGATTTATCTCAGAAATTTTGTAGAAATTCTTTTTAAATTTCTGTGTTTGAAAAGTTGAAAATTTTCTTGAAAAAACTCAAACTTTTATATTAATCTTATAAAAATTTCTAGAAAAACTGGAAGATTTCTGAGTTTAAAAAGTCACGAATTTGCCAGAAAACTCTAAAACTTGGAGATGAATCTCAGAAACTTTGTAGAAACTGAGTATAAAAAAATTGAAATTTCAAAGTTTTTTTTTTCTACAACATTCTGAAATTATTTTCTTATTATTATTTCAGAGTGTTTGGGAGTAAATTACTCATCCTGTCCTTGTTTCTTGTCTCCCTGTCGCCATGGTGACACAGCACTTCATCACCAACGCTGCACAAACGTTGATGTCATGCAGATTTTTAACTTGTTTTAATTCTTGACTCTAGACCTCATTTAAAGACAATATTGTTTATTTTTTATCAAAACAATATTGAGACTTTCTGACTTTATTTTTTGTTGTCCTGTCTGAATTTAAAGGGATACAAGAGAAAATCTTTAAAACTACGTTTTCAGATGTTTTCTTCAATTTTTTCAGACTTTAATGAAGTCTGAAATGTTGGTCACATTCATCACCAAGACAGAAATGATGAAACCCATTAAAAATATAATTTAAAAAATGATATGCTTTCAGATCAAATTCAAAAGTATTTCATTAATCCCAGAGGGAAATTAAATCTTTCAACTCCAAAGAGTTGTAGATGCTGTAGAGGTCTGTACTCCAGCGGGCTTGATGAAGCCTCTGACTGAAGACATCATAGTTTTATAGCTGTCCAGATCCGTCCATCTCATCCGGTTCCTGCTGACTTGGTGTTCCCTCTGGCGCACGTCTCGGCACTTTTTCTTTTTTTCTGCTCACCTAATTTTGGGATTTGTTTACAAACGTTTCATCCTAAATCTGTCACAAGTCGGCTACTTTTCACTTCATTAAGAGTCTGACGGAAGATTTTACCAAAAATGTTGTTTTTTTCTTAAACAGGCGAGTCTGATTTATGTTTCTGTTCATTTTTTACGTTTTATCTCAGTAGAGATAAAATAAATAGTATCTAACTATTTTACAACCACTTGTGTTTTTTTTCTCCTTGTGGTTCTTAGTTTAAAGGGAATAGGTAATTTCAAGGTGAATTAAGTATAAACTACTTTTTTAATGGGATTTCTAACACTATTCATACTGTAGATGTTATGTATCATTAAATAATTGTTCTGATTTGTTGTTCTTCATACTTTTTCGACATTTCTTTGATTTTCTTCTGTGACATTTCGACCATTTTTAGTGAGTGAAATTTGTAGTTTTAGTGTTTATTTTCCTTTAGACAAACAAGCTGAAACTTTTGTAATTTAGTTATTTTTTATAACCTCAGATGGAAATGAAAACAAAACAGAAGCTTTCAGATTCAGACTCAATAAAAATCACACTTACATTCAAAATGATGAACGATTAAGACACAGATACACAAACATTTTTTAAAATATTTCTTCTGCCTGAATTTGCTGTTTTTATAGTTTTTGTTCTAAATACTACAGTTTGTACATAACATTAAAATTTAGTCAGTCTTATTCATAATTTAGTAAATATTAAATCAGATGTCAAGATTGAACAGCAATTAGTAGTAAAGATTTTTCACTCTTAACTCATTTAGTTTTAAAGAGTTTTACTTTTATTTAAATAAATATATTGAAATGTTACTAAAACTACTATTAGTTTATTATTATTATTTCAAACACCACGATTTCTATTTAAATAACTGTTTGAAACAGAACCAGGCAGTAGAATAAACTTATTTTCATGCAAAAAAATAGACATTTTTAAAAAAAAAAAAAAAAAAAGAAAAACTAAATAATAAACAATATATAGAGCAGAACTTTTTTTGCCCACTTCCCCTTTGTAAAACGTTTTATTCGAGCAGAAATAAAAAATCCTCTGATTTACTTTCGTTGTTTGTCATGTTGTGTTCATCCAGCCCAGCAGGGGCAGCTCTTCTCTCATTTTCATTTCAGTCAGCGTCTTCATTACGTCGTTTTCAGACATCAAGCTGTCAGACTCCTTAAAATACCAAACTGTCCAGATAAATATAGCCTCTTTTAGCTGCTTCTCCTTCTGCTTCCATTTAATGCAGATTAATTCACCGGTCATTAATCTGCAGCTCAAGAAAATAAAACTCTTAACACACAGAAGCACATTCTGGTGTAAGAATGGTCGGATTTTGAGTTTTTTGAAGTGTATACGCTGTGCCTTTGGTAGAAAACACAAAATCTTACCAAGTATTTTTTTGGTCTAATTTCTAGTACAAACATCTTAATACATTTGATGTCAGATTAACTGAGTTAGTAGTAATTTTTCAGTGAGATATAAAAGCTTGTCAATAATTTCTCAATATCAATGATAAAGTTGGTTTCACTGTTTCACTGGCAGATTATTTCCTTCTAACGGGAAAATGTGAGTGAAATAATGTGATAGATCAACTAGAAATTTTTCATATAGATTAAGGAGTTATTGACAGAAACAAGAACTTATATTTGCTGAAAAGTTACTTATAAGTTAGTTTTGTCTTTTTTTTTAAGTGTACACACAGTAAAAATGCCAGTTTTGAATTAACACCCAAAAGTGTCTATATGTGTCCAAGTCAGCTGGTGTTAAAGTCAACACTACAGAGAGTCACATTAACATTTACAATGGTTAGTGTTAAAATACATTAAAAGTAACACCAGTGTAGTGTTGATCCCCAAACATAATGTGGTGTTAAAAAAGTAAATAATTGACCCACAAGGTGTCAATATCAATCAAATCCAGTGGCAAATATTCAAAACAATACACAGAAAATGAAAGTTTAACTTTTCTTAAACCCATTTCAGTATATAGACCAAAGTTAATTTAACAAAAGAATGGGTGTCAATCTTTTAATACTTTCAAAAGTGTTACTTTAACACCAGCTGACTTGGACACATATAGACACTTTTGGGTGTTAATTCAACACCGGCATTTTTACTGTGTAGTAGGATATTTGCACTATAAACTAGACTAAACATTGTTGGTAATATGCTGTGTTTTTGCAGTGTAGTTAAATAATCCCAGCATGAGGTAAAGCGTCTCAAACTGAGGAGAGAAGGTTACCTGAATGTAAAACCTCTGACTGCCGTGAAGAGAAGCCCTAAATATACCTCACCTAATCTGCTTAGGGGGCTTGTGGTAGGAGTTAGCCTTTGTCCTGGTGGAAAACACACACACACACACACACACACACAGACTCAGAGACAATGATAAGGAGTCAGAGAGCAGCTTAGCCCTGAGATTTCTCCCTGGTTCCAGACGCGGTCCGTCCGGCTGGAAGCATGAACCGCTCCAGCCTCCTGAACCTCAACAGCCTGGGGAAGCTGTGCGGCTCCGGCAACAGCAGCGACATGGTGATCCTGGACCGGGTCAAGAGGAAGAACTCGGTCAGGCGCATGTCCATCATCGAGGACGGGCAGCTGGCCGAGGTCCTCTACCTCATCCCCAAGCAGTGCATGATGGAGCAGCTGCCCTTCATCAACCCGGACGACTACATCGTCTGCGAGAAGCTGGCTGGGATTCCTGCAGAGGTCTCAGGTCAGCAGCGGCTCCTGCTACACTGCAAAACACAATGAATGAACAAGTCGGCTTGGTTTAAATGTCTACTGCAAAGATAGTGGTGCAAATGAAAGGACACAAAACTAACTTACAAATAACCTCACAGCAAGAAACAGGAGCTTCATATTAGCCATTATTCC